>VWZF01004610.1:246883-430409 GCA_013396755.1 Sclerurus mexicanus | reverse complement strand
CAGCGGCCCCGGGCCCACCCCGGCCCTCCCGCCTCCCTGCCCCGCCGCCAGGGCAGAGCCAGGTCCTGCCTGCGCGCCGGGGTCGCCTGCGCCGGCTGCCGAGGAGGTGACTTGGACGCACCATTATCCCGCGTGAATCATCCCGTCGTCGTCATCTGCCGAGGCTGGGAGACGCGGCAGAGGGAGAGAAGCGGGGAAAAAGCCCGCACGCAGCTCATGTGGCGGTGTAGTCCTGCTGCCTGGTCTACCTGGCACCGCTGCTGCTGCTGCTGCTGCTGCTGACAGGGATCTGCTGCCATCTCTGGTGTCCCGCTGGCTCCGCCGGCACAGCCCGGCCCCGCTGCCCCTGGATATCCCCGCTCCTCGGCCGGCCTTGCCCGCTGCTCGCCCGGCACCTCTCGTGTAGGGCACCTGGGAGCTGCTGCCTCCGACACTGACACCGAATTTGCTTCTTGAACATCTCCGGCGGCCCGCTCTTGGTCCTGCCTTTTTTTTTTAGTATTATTATTTTGTTCCCTTTTTCCTTTTTTTTTTTTTGAGTTGATTTTAAGCCATTTAGGGTAACATCAAAATGTCCAGCAGCGTTCCAGCTGATATGGTGAGTCTTGTACTCTTTATTAAATAGCATTATTGTAGAATAACGCTTATTTCCGTCTGGTTTTGGCAGAAAAGGTGGGAAGAAGAAGGGTGTGGGAAAGAAAAAAAGAATGAAAATGTCTCGGTTGCATGTGTAAGGAACATAAAGTTCCTAGTTAATAAGCACCCCTCTCCCGCCCCAGATGCTGGTTCTGCTTTGGTTTGTGGTAGCGGAGTGGGAGATCTGCAGCGTCGCCTCCTGTGTAGCGAGGGAAGGGGATACCGGCGCTCCTTCACCTATGGCAGTCAATACCTGACTGCTCACGCTTCTCTCGTGTAGCACGGCTGTTCAGCACCGTCCACCTTTTTTCGGGAGAGGATAAATACGAAGGAGACCGTTCGGGATGAACTGCTCGACACGTTTTTATTTTCTTTTTTAGTTTTTTGTTTTATTTTTCCCTTTTATACCTCTTAAACTTGGCTCGTATCTTGCCGACGCTTTGTCTTCCGATGCTGGTGGGAAGTTAATCTGTTCACTTACTGCCGGGTCAAGAGGGAGAGAGAAATTCTCACGCGCTTTATTTTCACGGCGAGGTTCTTTGTGCACTAGCTGCAATCTGGACATTTTTCAAGGGCACTCCTAGTACTTCTTATGGCGGACTGTACTTCTGCTTGTATTGGATACTCGGCTCGGTACATTTGAAATAGGAAGGTATAGCAAGCAGGGCATGAGGAGGTAGGGTGAATCAGGTCTGCTAGGTAATCATCCGTTCAGCACGAACGGACTTTCTCCATTTGTATCTATTTCCATTAATCGGGATATATTTTAATAGATCAATTGGGGGAAAAAAAAAAAAAAACAAAAACCCAAACTTGTGGCTGTAGTTTGGTATGTTAGTTCTTTATTCTTAGGGAAGAATATTGTCACATATCTCCATATGACTGTTCACATTTAAAGGTACTTTTTCCTCCCCACAAAAGCAGAAGACTTTTCTATGCTTCTTTTTTTTTTTTCTTTCGAGATGAAGCTCAGTTCTGAGTGTAAAACCTACCCAGGTAGTGATAATAAAACCGAGTAGCCCTTGTTTCGGTCATTGACGTGCAGTTAATTGGGATATGTATGGCAAGTGGTCTGTTGAAATAATGCTATCCTTTTAGTTGCTTACTGTGTTTCCTTTGCAGCTTTTGTACAGCAGTCACAATGAGTAAATTTTGACCAAAAAAAAAGAGCAGAAACAGTAAGATATTGAGGATGATCAAATACGGTTATAAGCTTACTTTTTATTTTCTTCGGCCTGCCTTTCTCAAATACTGTAAATAAATTTTGCTTCCCCTGGACCAAAAGAGCAATGAAAGGATTTAAAGTCAGAAGCAATAACCTCCTCAGCTGTCAGTTTTCACATATTTCTTTTTAGTCTGTCTCTCTTTGACTGTTAAAGCCTTCTGAACCCCCTTCTCACTTGCACGTGGCTGTCTAGCATTATATCACAGAAATCCTCGCCTTGGCTGTGGAGGATTAGATGCAAATCTCTCAGTGCTGCTTTTAAGTTGCCTGGAGGAGTCCCTTGACTGTGTCATGAAGCGCACTCCTCTTCTCTCTCACCCCGGCCTGAGCTGCCACCTGCACATTCCTGCTAGGTTCTGCCTGCCTGGGAGTCCTGAGGCTGCTTGTAGTGTTTGACATTTTCTACAAAATGTATGCATTTTAAGATAGGTAAAATATCTTCTCTATGAAAACTATTTCCTTCTGTAACAAGAATACCACAGCCGGGAATAGCTGGGCCTAGTACTGCTCTGTTTATTCAAATCAGGAAGAAGCTCGTTATATATAGTGATGGTTAAATACTGAGTCATTACAGAAACATGTGAATGAAGATGTTACCAATGTCGATAGAATTTAATTGAATAAATAGATACATTCTGCCCTGTCTTGGGATCATTTTTGTTTTAATTTCTGCATTATTAGCTGCAGTTTCTCTCCAAAAGTTTGGTGTGTTGTGGAAATTCCAGTTATTAATTACAGCTAATAAATATTACTTCAGAAAAAGAGCACATGAAAACTCACTTTGGGTCTCCCTTTGTCACCGTCCTCCATAATTCAAAGGAGCTTGTTCAGGAAGAAAATGGGATTGCCATTTGTTTGCTCTTTAAAGAGGAGCACTTACCAGGCTGTCACCTTGTTTATATATGTTTTTATTTAGTGTAGGATTTTGCAGTTTGCATTTCTCTTATCCACCCACTGTGTAATTTGCATTTGCAAAAAATTGATTTCCCGTTTCTTTAGGAATTGGCATCAGTGTGATGGAGTGTCACGTTAAGAAGACTCCATTAGGCTTAGTAAATCTGCTATGAATTACATAAGTATTATAATAATTATGTGTGAAACTGTTTATGTAAGATTCATGAATTTACCCTCTCATAATAATAATATTATAATTGTTGCTTCATAAAAATGTGTTAATTTGTCTTCCTGTCCCACCTTTGAGAATGATCTGCTCTACATAAATTTGTAGTAAATTATCTGATCTTCAGCAAGCTTTGTACTTGCAAGGAGGCATAATTTGACCCAGTCTCCTGTTCTCTGACATTTAGTTGACTTCTTTCCAGAACTACGGCAGATTTTACCAGCTAACCATTTCCACATCACTTCTTAAATAATTAACACAGCACTTTATCATTTGCATTCCACTAATAAATTGGATAGTGACACACCACATTCCGGGTATTGTGAGTTTGTGGTGCATTATTCCTTAGCAATGTGTGCTACTTACAGGTTATAACTTCACTCCTGGAATGAAACTTGCTAATATTGACCTCTCTACCTAAGTAGTTTCGTTAACTTTATTAGGACTAGACATGTGTGGGGCAGTTCTTGAAGACTCTACTGCATATCTAGAGCCTGATTTGGTTCAATTTTTCACATAAGTACTGATGACTCTAGTGGCAGCAGTGCACCTCTGATTATGTTCAGTAATTTCTTCAGATAATTTATCAGTTTTACCAGTTGGTAGTAGTTAGAGTTTGACTGTGAATAGCAGCAGGGCTGTTTGCAAGTTGTATTTCTTTTGTAATGATAAAAGGCATGAGGTGGGTTTGTGGACTTGTGAAATTAATCACGCTGTTTTTTGAGTGGACAAAATGAAAATGGTTTGATACTTGTTTAAACACTGTAGCTGACTATTTTAAAGCAACTTAGGAAAAACTTATGCTCAGTCAAGGCATTATTCCTCAATCAAATAATCCCCTTTATTGCCCTTGTGGAGTCATCGCAAGAATCTGGAAAGCTGTGTCTCTGTATTCTGACTGCCTGTGATACTTCTCCTTATAGTTACAATTCTTCAGGGATCTTAGAAGTCCACAGCGTAACCTAGAAGTAGTAACAGTGTCCACTTTTTCCTGTGTTTGGTCTGTTTTATATAGGTATGAAAAGGCTCTGCCAGCACTTTCGTTCCGGGCAGTTCTTTGCATGCTCTCTAAGATATCCAGTTCTTTTTTCTGTGTGAGTAGTAACAGAGGGTGATACTTTTGGCTCGTGTTGGGGTTTTTATTGTTTGTTTGATTTGCTGTCAGGGATTTTTTTTTTTTGCATTTGGTAAACAGCAGAATGCGGGAATCTATCAAACAATTAATTTTTAATGTGTATAACTATTGAATTCATATACTTAGGAGATGTAGGTTGTATGGGAGAGATTATTTTAAGAAAACTGAATGTTTGGTGTAAGACAGTTGCAGACATACAAGAGGATGGGAGTGTATGGTCTAAAATGCTTATTGTGGACTATGTTAAAAGGAGGTAATAGGTAGAAGAAGAACAACAAATAGAAACCTTGCTCAGTTCACTCCTTGTTAGTGTCAGCATTGTTAATGGAAATGTGTAGGTGCATGTTCTTTTTTAGGAAATTTAATAGAGAATGGTGATGAATAGTTTAACATATATAGGTACTTCCTTTTTAATACATATTAATGGAGGCTAATGGTGGAAAAGGATGGACATGTAACTGATGCTACATCAGTAGGAGATTCTTGGCGTGCAAGAATAAGACTCAGACATGAGACTTAAAGGAGTAGCTGGTTGTGTGACAGCTGAGTTTTATTGTCCATTGCTCATTCTGAACAATTCTATCATTTAGGAATAATAGGTGTACTTTGTTCACTGATAGCATTTTAATGTATTGGAACAAAATATGAGAAGTCATGCATCTCTGTTCTCTGTTTTAGCTGCTTTTTGTTTTCCCTTCAGTAGATAATTTTTCTTGTTTTGAAAATTAATGTATTCCTAGTAGCCTTCATGCATAATAGTCGTTAGTCCCCTAAGTTGTTTTAATAATAAAAGTCTAATTATTTCTCTGTATTTTTGTACCCCCCCACGTGTTGAAAATTCATTACATTCTGTGATAAAAATAGCTTATTGAGTTTTTCTGCATGGATATTTTTTCCTTCCCCTTTTTGATTTTTCACAATTGTTTGCTGATTGTAACAGATGGGAGTAGCCTATCTTTTGCCATTTTCAAGTGTTTGTTTTGGGTTTTTTGCCTCCTTCTGGAGAAGGAATTGGTGGGATCTGTGTTAAATATCTTGAAGAAGCTTCTTCCTGACTCCTTATATATTGAGCCAACATATAAGCCAGTTGAGCCTTTGCATAGCATGTTGCAGTGCTTCTTGTAATGAAATGAAGAACCTTGTTCTCTGTTATCTGCAGGAGTGTCCAGGGATGAGCTTACCAAGGCTGATATTGAGTATATATATTTGGGTGTACTCCAGAATTATTTGTATTTCTCATTTCCCTCACCCACATTTTTTTTGTTTCACAGATTAAAAAATGTCATAGCTATTTATCTAACAACCAAAAAGAAACATCTTAGTAATGATGGATGTTTTTGTGTATGGTACTGTAGAGGAAACTTCATAACATACTAACACATTAAACATACTCTGAAACAATGTTTGCTTGTCCTTCATCTCATTTTCTTCGGGGATGAGCAGCTGTAACATGTGGATGAGATACCTATGTTGGGTCTTGGTACAGCTCTATACTTCAGATGGAAGCGTAGGCTGGTGGTGGGTGTAAACTGTTCCTTCCTTCCTGCCACCCACCCTTGTTGTTGTTGTTACCTGAATTGGTTTCTCTTTGCTTTTGTTGTCTCATTCCATGAAATATTGGAGGGGACTTATAGTGAAGGACATTTAACTCCTTCCTTTTTGGGAAAGCTGGGAAGCCAGCAGTAGCTGCTGGCAGGTTCCAGCGAGACTGAGAGGCAAAAAACAAATGACGAGTGTATCTGAGTGTAGTAAAATGATCACATCTACAGCAGGAACACTCAATTCTGCATGTTAAAAAATTGGCAGATGTCATCTGTAGTAACTGGACAGGTCAGTCAGGATCCGAATGGGGACAAGTTGCACCTCTCAGATGTGGAATTAGGGACAACGTCAGGTATGTGTAGTCTGTGTTTCAACTTGGAGCTTGTGACTGCTGTTTGTGCATATATAAATGTAAATTTTAGATCATTCAAGGCCCGTATCTCACTTCCTTGGCTTGGCTTAAGGCTGGAGTAGGAAGTTAGCCTGGCTGAATGTGGTCCTTGCAGCAGACTTGGTAAACAATGCTTCCGTGATACTGTAAACAAAATGACTATGGGCATGTTTTGCTGTTTTGATTTTTTTTTTTTAATTGAGAGTTCTTCCTAAGTACAACTTTTGTTGAAAGCCATGGTCATGGTATTTGCAGTCCGTGGGATTTACTTGTTTTATATTTCTGGTCAGTCAGCTTTGGTACTCAGTAAAAGTCAGAATGTAAACTTTTGGTGATGTCTCTATATCTGCTTATGCAATAGTGAACAGAATGGAGACCTCAGTTCTGACTCAGCCTGTGAGTGCTACATTTGCAGGAATCCAGAAATATCTGGAATGTGACTAATCATTCTTGTGGTTTTATATAAAAGAGATAGTACAGCTTATTTTCAGTCTCTTCCAAGTACAGTATTGGTTCCACTGGCTTGGTTTTTTGTTCTAAGTATGGTGAAAGGTGTTACTGCTGATCAGTACTCCTTCTCACATTAAGTCTGTTTTTACAGCAATTAGTTGAGCCTACTGAAGTAGCAAGCCTTCTTCCCTGCCACAATTTTGCATGCATAAACTTTAGCTCATCATAATTATTAAAGGGTTATGACTGAGTGCACTGTTTTCATTTTAGAAGTTGTTGAAAATGAGCAGAATGTCAATGAGAAATTTTCATGTTGTTATTCTCATGTCAAATCTAAACTTTGAGACCCCAGCTCTTCTCTAGTTTTAACATAATTTAGAGATCTATCTTTCTGAATTCAGTTATTGTTAAAATTTATCCTGTAAATTCTTCTAGAAGAACAGCCTTTAATTTTTTCACAGTTTCTGTTACACATACCTTGCAGAGTATCTTAAGGCAATGACTGGAACACTTTTCACTTGGTATACCTCCACACAAATAAAAAGTCACAGATGTAGCACTAAGTGTTGCAAGCACTGATAGTGAGGAAATACTGAGGGAAGAAAAGCATGAGTAATCAAGACCCTGCAGAACCTAGTAAAAGTAAAGGTTGCTGAGGCATCAGTTGAGGTTCTGCAAATAGTACTGTGGGGTTTTTTCATATCTGAAAAGAAATGTGAAGGGGGAGAAAAGTTGCTAAACAAGGTTTCTAACAATGTAGATAAATTATGTAGGAAGTCTGTTTGGTTTTGAGAGCAACACTTAAAGAAAAGGTTAAAGCCTTCTTATTTGTAGGTGTGCTGGGCCCCGAAAGTATAGTTCTGCAGAAATACTTAAATGTTGCAGCTGAAAACTCTTAGTGGAAATTTGGTGTATCTTGTGGTCACTTACTGGGAATGTGTTTAGCTGCTTGACAGAGGATGAGTTTATTGCTGCTTGTAAACCATCCACAGTGAAGGCCTGCTCTCAATTTGTAGTAAGACTTTGCAAGTATGTTAAAAATCTGATTTAAAAAATAGTGTACATTTTCCAGAAATAGAATCTTTGTGTAAAATGAAGATTTGGCAGATTGCACAACTGTGACACTGCCATAATTGCCTTGTAGGTTTTTTATCTACTTTCTGTAAAGAAATTTGAAAATAGCTTGCCTGTGACAGGATTGAATTTGTGGGTTTGTTTTGGTTTGGCTACTCACTTAAAATTATTTGAGAGATTCAGTTTAGAGTTAAAGGAAAGCTTGTGGCAGAGTTTAGCTGAGACTTTATTCCATTACACTGTTGTTATGGAGACAAAAATAAGCAAGAAACTCTTTGAGTTTTATGTATCTGATATAGATTAACCAAGTTAAAGCAGAGATTCTGTCTAGGACTTTGGTAGATTTGTTTTATTGCTACCTAACAAGAATCTGTGCCTTAGTAGGACAAAGGTACCTAAGTGATACTTCCTGTTCAGCTACAGAGATGCAATCTGGAAGTGTTTGTGTTGGTGTCTACCTACTCTGGTGGTTTTGGCCTTTCTTGAGGGCTGGCAGAAATTGCTGTTCAGGCCAGTCTAATTTTTGTCAATGGCTTAGACCACCACTGAGGAACAAAGGTGATCTTATCCTGGAGTGTTCTTTAGCTGCAGCTGGGGATCTGGATTTTAATCTGTGAATCTATTGGCTGTTTGGGTGGGATTGAAAGCTTAGTTCCTTTTTATTTTATTTTTTTTTCATATATTTTTTTTGAGTGGTCCTGAGCTCTTCTGTAAGCTCTTTTGTGATCTTCATTATGCGATATTAACTGTTTCATGTTGTACAAGAAATTATCTCTAGCACCTGATAAAAGTGGGTTGCCAAATTTGAAAATAAACACAAAGAAGCTGTATGTGTTTTTCTTTGAGACTGGAAAGAAAAATGTGTTTCATCTCAAAAATAGTACTTTAAAGCCATATACTGTAGTATTGGTTGGTATCTCCTCAGCGAAGTTATGATTTTATAATGCTTTGTGGTCTGGCAGAGATCCACATTATCATCATCATCTTTTTCTTTCTGATACTTAACATATACTCTAGATGGTACTATTTAATCTGTCCCCAGAATCTGACTTATGTTTTTAATATAGAGAAGTAATGGAATAGTGATAAAATAGTGAAGTGTTGTGTTAGTCAAAAATCTCTCATAGCTGAGGTTGTACATTTAGGATTCTCTTTTTAAAAGTAGATTAGTGCCAATTCACATTGCATATATGTTGCATGTACTAGTAAGTGTTGGGAAACTTACTATAAATTACATTACTATAAAATGGTTCTTCTAAAATTGTAGTCCTTTTCAGTACTTATTTTAAGATTAAATATTTTCTAACATTTTTTAGGCATGCTTACTTTTTGTATATTATAAGAGAGTAACTGGAAGTCTTCATATGCTTTTAAAACCTGAAGTACCTAGTTGCAATATTTTAATGATAGAGTTCATGTTGTATGGGCAGTAACATCAAAATAAAGTTAATTTTTGAAATAGTGTGTGTTTGTATTTGATGCACAACACATCACTTAGGGCATATTAAATGTGAATATTTATGTCATTTTGCCTGTGAGAGAATATGTTCTTAATTGGTGCAAATGAGTTACACATCATAACAGCTGTGCAGTGTGACAGTGAAAGCTTAGCTCTCACTTCTGAATCCAGGTTATTGATCTGTGATGGAAGCAAACTTTATTGGACTTGTCTGCTTTACTTATATATTGATTTATACTTTACATACTTGTATAGCTGTTTCTGGCAACAAGCCCCAAACTCTCATAAAGCTTTATTAAAATGTTTATTAAAATGTTTTAGGTGTGTGGAATAAATCCCCGTTTGCTAACTCCATATGATTCAGCGGTAAAGAAGTTAACGTGAAATCACACACAAAATTAATAAATTGCAGTACCCATATTGTAGCACATAAGTGCTGATGGGGAGGTACTAGTGTATGTTTTTAAGAATAGATAAAAAGCTGTTCTCTCAATAGAGTTGTGTACTCTCTCTTATGAGGACTTTCTAAGTTCTTGTGTACTTTAATTTTCTGGATTTTACCTGCTGGACTCTAGTGCCCTGTATTTAGCAGGACTAATTGTGGCAAGGCATCTCATGCATGCTGTAGCTGCACCCCCTGATAGTTTCTCAGCAGGGGTGGTACTGCAAGTAAATCTCTCCCTGAGGTTGGCCTTGCACTGGTTAGCGTGATTGGGACACTGGCATCGGTGGCTTAACCGTTCTCCCAAACACCGAAGGAGATGCATTGCTTTTTCCTGTTGCACAAAGGTCATAGTAGTATTTCTTGGAGTTATTCTAGTTTGATTGTCACTGTCCAACTGGAGCTGCTATGTTTGTAAGGTGGGTTTTGTCCAGCACCCTACACATGAAAGTATATAGGTACTGTTGGACATGAATATTCAAAGATTTTGTACCAAAATGTGCTGTAATGTGTATTCTTCATGCTGTGGATTTCCAAGAAAAGTGGTTTTAAAGACCATCTGTATAATTCAAAGATGTATTTTCTATGCTTCGTAAGGTCAGCTCTATGCTAGTTCACTTCAAGCTCAAGTACAAAGGAAGGAAAGCCTTAATTTCAAAAAAAAAAAAAAAGAAAAATTAAAAATCTGCTAGTATTTCTAGTTGTCTAGACAGAAGACTGAGGTTTTAAGGTACAATATGTTAGGTCTGGCACTAAGAGAACAGCTTGTTACTGAGATATTTGACTTTGTCTTGAGGATCTCATTGTCATAATTAATGGCAAGATAACTAGGAGCTCTTATTGAAGAGGAATTGCTACTGGGCTTGATTTCTGCCTACTTACTGCCTCTGGCCAGTATATTTCCATATGAATTAGGATTTCATGTAAGTCTGAAAATGGGTAATTTTTTTAAATTTTTTTTTTCAAATTACATACCTTAAAATTTATTTGGAGGTTCAAAATAGCCACTGTAGGGGTAGAATGCTAGATAAACTGTAAGTGGTGTTGTAATGAGGTCTCTGATGAAGTAGCCATATTATTAATTACAAAATTGTCTTAGTTTGGAGAGGGTCATCTTTGAGTTGTTTCTTCTCACTAGGAAGGGAGAAGGTGGTTGAGGGGATTGCCATGGAAATCCCCGTGGAGGCCTGCAGTGCAGTTGCAGAATACTTCATGTTCCAGAATTCTCAGGCAGGCACTTGATGATCCTAGCTTATGTCCTCCTTGCACTTAATTGCAGGAGGTAAGTAGGACTTGGACAACTTCTAATGGGGAAGTTTTGGTGGGGCTGGACTCCAGAGCCACAGCTGTTACTTTCCCTGAATTAACTATGAAGAGTGGAAGATCTCTGTATAGAGCCTGGCTCTACTTTTAAGCTGAATTGTCTTTCAATACAGATTTTGTGGCTTTTAAGCCAATACAGTTTATCTTGTATGTTTTGGTACTGTGAGAATGGTATATGTATCATAGCACTATGTTTGTCATACATGGAAAATTTGTGTTGAGGGAATTCCTTCCACTTGTAAAACAGAGTACAAAACCAGTCCTAAATATCTGACTATTCAACAATATTTATCTACCCTATGGTGTAAATGCATTATTGTCTCTTTTTCCAGAACCAGGTGCTTTCCCCCCCTTGCCTTTCTCAGCGCATTCTCGTTGTTCAGAGGCTGGATCAGAGTCTTACCTTCCTTTATTGCTCAGACTTTTCTTGGAAGATCAGTTTTAATTAATATTCAGATTAATTCAAATTTTCGATATTGTGGAAATGTGGTTTCACTTAAATATACTCTTATGCCAGATAACTCTGCATCAGAGTTGCTACATTTCTTACAGTTTCAATTGCAATTAGCCAAACAAAATTCAAACCAGGTCAAGACTTTCTTGGTTTGTTTTTTTTTTGGTGGTGTTTTTTGTTTGTTTGTTTTAATGACATCTTATATTTTAGTTAGATTTTTTTGACATTTCTCAAGCCAGCTCTGCTCTCATGCATATTCTATGCTTGTTAATCTTGGTGGTTAGTACAGAGCATGACTGTACCAACATTTGTTAAGCCAGTGTGCTCTTTGCTGATGTGAAGGGTTTATTGCAAAAGAGCTCATGTGGACGAGTTAATTATAATGAGGCAAAGATCACTATTCATATTGAGATGTACTCCCAAGAACATTTGGAGAAAGGTTGTAACTATATTAACGAGTTATAAAAAGCAAGTTTTGAGGCTAATGCTTTAGGGGAAGCTGGTTTTCATACTAGCTTTACTTTAGGGTCATGGTAGTATTTCTTTCCACTCTTATTATTGTTTGAAAATCACATGGTTTTGATGAAGTATTTTTGTTGATCTTTCAAACAACCTGAGATTCCGAGCACTTTATTATCAATTATTGCCTTAATATAGCTGTCAATTTTCATGTGCCTACTTCTCAAATAGCATGCTCTCTGTTTAAATTTGAAACAGTCTCAATTCAGTCTCAATTTTGTTTTTAGGAAGTGAAATGTAAGAAAGACAGTTTGCCCTATCCATAGAGCACAGAATGATTATCAGTCAGAGCTTTTATCTTCAAATGTGCTGCTTGGTAAATTTCAAAGTCAACTTTGAAAAAACCCCAATCTAACAGACAAGTACCAAAGTGAATAAATCAGAGTGCTGCCAGATAAGCAGACTGTAGGTAGTTTCCTGCCTTTCATAGTTGATTCTGCTGCTGCATGTCAGGCCTGACTTTGGTGCTTAAGTAAGTGTCTTAGGTTATGAATTTTTTTTATAATGAATGTGTGGTTAGGAGGTGATTTTGTTCCCTTTTATTGTTCTTCTCGGAAAGAAAAAAAAAAAAGAAACTTCGTGCTTTATCCTGTAGTTCTTAGCATATAGAAATGAAGACCAGAGGAAAAGAAAATCGGTGTAGTTAGTGCCTCAGTTTTGATGTTTTCTTTTTTTCCTTTGGCTAGACATTATTTTGCAGGAAATGGAAGACAGAGAATTATACTTGAATAAACACAGCACTTTCTGCTGCCTTTTATATCACATCATAGTTTTTTAGGAAGAACTGTAGCTCTTTCTTGGGAGTTTGAAATTTCCTATGCAAAAATCACTTAATCAGAATCAAAAAATATTGTAGACTTGTATTTTTATTCTGTTTTTAACATTTGGATAAAGCCAGCAGTTGTTTTGGGGTGCTCTGTTGAAAGCTGTATGGACCAACAATAGAGTGTCTGTGGAGCCATTGGGTAGGGAAGAGAAATCTTTTGAATTATTTCAGAGTAGCTCTTGCTGGGTTGCTGGAAAAGATGACATTCACTTTCTGATGCAGGCATTTTGGACTACTGTAGCAGTGTGTAGGATGGGTGGTGGTAGCATCTGAAATAAGTACAAATCATGATTGCACAACCATCTAGTGACACTGAACATGCCAGTGTCAAAGCCATCAGGCTTATTTATGAACAGTAATGTGCTGTACAGGCACAATGGGCTGCAAGAAACAGTCAAGAAGTCATCATAATATTCTCTTACCTTGCTTAGGTTTTATACTTGGAGTGATTAAGTTCCATTTAATTAAATTTTTTTATTTTCCAAATGAAAACAGGTTTCTGATGAAGGGCACCCTCACCCTTCCTCTTCCTGCCAGTCACAAACATATCCAAATCCATCCCTTAATATTTGTATTTTCAGTACTGCTGCTGAATGGAGGTGGAAAGAGAGCGTGTGTTACTTTGCTGGGTGGAAAAATTATAGAGATGTGTCTGTGTAAACATTATCTCACCTTTTGGCAAAAGTCAGTCTTACATTACCAAATACAGGCTTTAAAGCAGTAAGGCCTCAGACACTAAATTCAGTTGCCTAAACGTGGCATGTAGTGCCAGTGTGCACATGCCAATGTGTCCAGGATGGCCAGAGAGGGCTGGCAGCAATGACACAGGAGTTACAGGCGATTCATGCCCTGCAGGAGATGCAGCTGCTCTGTATGAAGAGAATATTTCACATTGCCTGAAAACAGCACTAGATGTATATGTTTAGGTATTTCTTTTGAGTTGTTGGGGTTTTGTAAAACCTCATTTCCTATCCTTTCATATTCGTTTTTTGTAGGTTGTCATTTCATAGCTGAAATTCATTAGGTGGTGCTTCAAATCATTAAATCAAAATCATCAAATGATTTCATTTACAGTAAATCACAGTTCTATCATTTTTGTTATTTCCTACAGAAAACTCTCACATCTACAATTGTGAATATTGCAAAAGAAAGAAAATTTTCTGACATTCAAAATACATTTCTGTAATTTTAGTGTGCATCTTCTCCTAATTACAACTCTATGAAAATGGCAGTGTAAAACTGCTTGTAGTGGTGAAGTAGGTACAGTGCGATTGCAGTTCTTTGACAAGCATGACCCAGTCTAAGCTGTCGCACACAACCTGTTAAGAAGAAAATGGAAGTTTATAAACATTATCACAATAAATTTAAAAGTAATTTAAGTTATCAAACAAATGACAATTTAGTTAATGTAATTTGGGTTAGTTTTGGAAATGTTTAAAGTGCATTATCCACCTTCATAATAATCTGTTGTGTAAAATTGGATTTGAATGGTCTACTCTGAAAATCACAGCAGAAATTGGAGTGTATTTTTGCCTAGGTGTGCAATCACACCTGTGGAGCAGGAGAGAAAGAATACTGTCTATAGAAATGTTGTTTTAATAATACTGAATTTTTTATAATGGAGTCTTGCAAAGAAAATCAGATATGGACTGTTTGGATTTTTTGTTTACATTAGATTAAAAGAAAGAGGCTTATTACTTTAAGCTTGACAGGTCTCTCTTGACATTTGGCCTGAAATATTTGCAAGATATTTCATATCCTCAGAGCAGAAATGAATATGAGTGGGTTGAAAAATTATGCTTACATAATTAAATAATGAAGATTCTTTGGCATTATATAAGTATGAATGCAGGGAAGCTTGTTACCATTGCCCTAGCAAGATTTCTTTTATATATTGGAGTAAATGTCATTCCTGTATTTTGATAAATATATTTTACATTTATACTTTGAATGGAAGCTTTTGATAGTTGTGTATTGCTAAAGATTGAGTTACAGATTGAATGAAGCCTTTATGCTGTGTTTCAAATAGCATTTTTGTTTTGAGTTTCAAAATATTGGGTTTGTGCGTATCATAGTTTTTCATTGAGTTTTTGTTGTTGCTAGTTTTGGTTTGTTGTTTTTGTTTTTAAGATAAGGTAGAAATCTAATGTTCGTGAAATTAAACCTTTCCAGCATAAATTGTTGTGAAAGTCATTTTACTTCAACTCATCTTCATGTTTTGATGAATTTCACAGAGAGGAATCTTTATATGGTAACTGTAAATAAATATATATCTAAATATAGCCTTCATTCCTTTGACAAGAATAATATTTGCAGTTTTGCTTCTAGCAGACTTCTTTTGGATAGCTAGATGCTGTTACTGGGGGGTCAGTGAACAATTGACAAAGAATTGATAGATTGGCAGCCCTGAAAGTGACACTTGACCTGAAGAGTCAGATTTATTTTTTTAAAAAATCATTTTAAAGTATAAAGAAGCAAAGAACTAGCAGTCTACAAGTATCTTTGTTCAACTCGATCCATTTTCTTTCGTGGATACATGGGCTGTTACACTTTATAATACAGCCTCTATTTGTGGATGAGTGTATGATGATTGTTGAATGCAGGCAGTTTGTTGAAAAGACTTCTATTGTTCAAACTAAGCTGAAAATGATCTGTAGGATAAAGCTGTAACATAGTACTGGATTTCCATGCTTTGGAAAGCATTATATTGCCAAATCTGTGCACATGTCTTTGTTTAATTCTATTTCCTTTTCTTTGAAGATTGTTGGTTAATAAATTACATATCTCTTAACAAAATGTGCTCAATAGTCTATTAAATATTAAATTTTCGTGTTTAATTTTGACAGGATGAGAATTTTTCACCCAATGTAATGTATTAAAGAGAAGGTCAGCCTGCATAACTCTTGTGGGCCCTGAAGTAGGTGGCATGCACATTTGTAGCATCAGCATACTACCTGTTTAGGGAGAATTGATTGCCTAATCTCTGGTGATAGATATTTGAATTTTGTAAGTTTAGTAATTATAGAATCACAGTATAGTTCAAGTTGGAAAAGATCTGTAAGATCATCAAGTCCAACCATTAACCCAGCACTGCCAAGTTCACCACTAAACCATGTCCCTAAGCACAACATCTACACATCTTTTAAATACCTCAGGGATGGTGACTCAACCACATCCCTGGACAGCCTATTCCAGTGCTTGACAACCCTTTCAGTGAAGAATTTTTTCCTAATATCCAATAAATCGCCTTTGATATGTGTTCACATTTCTCTTTTGGGAGTGGTTAAGTCTCTATAAATAAGCAAATGTACTCTTTAGACATGTAGAAATATTACAGGTTTTAAAAATTAGAATGGAGAATTGCAGTTAAGTAGTTATGTTGTGTATGTTGTATGTTTTTCTTTCCTTTTAAATTGATGAAATATGGGGCTGTGCTACTTTAGCTTGAGCCCATAATGAGCTTGTGTTTTTGTGGCATTAAATGTGCTGGTTGAGAGTTCACAAGACTGACAGACTATTATTTCCAAGTTTAAGAAAAATCCCTAATATGAAACAACTTCTTTTGAGAGGATACCTTCACTTTTTCTTGTACTATGTGAAAAGGTAAAGACTTTAATTTATAAAGTAATAGAAGGGAATTATATTTTTTTATTTATAACAAACAAATCTTTCCCTCCATCACTGTGATGTAAAACAAAGATAACAGCATTACTTTTTTCTCTGTGAAAATTATGTGTGATTGCATAGCATTACATTCCAAAGCATATATGTAGAAGGCAACTTCATAGTTGTATGAATATGGGGAAATTTTTTATTGTTTGAATTTCTTTTTCTTAAGCAACATAATATTTAGGCTTTTTTGCTTGATATGCCTCTAACTTTTTACTTGAGGTACAAGGAAGCAACCTTAAAACTCCTCACTTCTCTGAGCATGGATTTTTTTTTCCAGATACCAGAAATGTGAAATAGAACATAATCTATAGAAACATGTGTTTTTGTTCTAAGCATATGTGTATGAACTCCAATAAGTCCTTGGTTCTGTTTCATCTGAGAATTATTCTAAGAGTGTTTAAATATTGTATCTCAATTTTGTTAAAAAATTATATTTGGAGACTGAAGCAAAGACCAATTTCATAACCTGTGCCACCATCTGTTAAATGCACCAGGAGCTTATTTTTTTTTTCTGGATGGATTTAGCCAGCTGTCCATTTTGCACAGTTGCCTGTATGGAGGCGTGCATTTAAGAATAACACAGTAGGCTTTCTGTGAGTTGACAAAAACCTTTTTTATTTTGTTCTGAGACTCTTTAGCTTGTCTGACACTTCCTTATATTTAGTCTCTGGCTGAAGAATGTATTTGAAACCTTTCCCCTGTTGCACTCCTGTAGTCTGTGCTTTCATCTTCTCCCACTTAGGTCTGGAGCTGCTCCACAGGATGAGACATGTGCCTTCTCAGCGAACCCTCTGTGAGGCATGTGGACGTATTTGCTAGTGGCAACCCAAAGTCCGTCCTAATCCTATTGACATCCAGCCCACGTGGCGTTCAGTTAATCTGTCGGGCACTCTCCTTGCTTTATCTGACCCTGTGAGATGATACAGCAACCAGCTCTTTGCTGACTGCAATTTAGAGCTGGCTTTAACTTTAAAACATAGTTCTAGAAATTAGTTTCCTTATTTCTATGGGAATTTTGGTGTTGTTTTTTTTTTTAAAAAAATTGTAAAATAAAGCCTTGGTAAAATCTAGCAGAAGTCGGTTGAAGAAGCTGCCTGAAGCCATGAGCTGTATTTTCTGTTTTGGGTTTCCATGAAATACATTGTGTTCTGTGTCTGATCACTCTTAGAATAGCAGAACTCATTTCATTGGCTCACTCTATTCTGTCAGTTCGAGACTCTTGGGCCGGGAAAGGGTTTGGCTTCACTTCTTGTGGAAATCCTTGTTTTTTTTATTTTTCATCACTGTGCTAGCTAGAGGTGTCTGCACCACTTAAAAGCATGAAACCCCTGCATTCAGTGTTGTGTATGAATGCCCCAGTATATTCTTGTCCTGTCCAGCTTAGTTTTCTGATCTTCTCAGAACAGCAGCACTGTTTTGGTATAGCTTGATGGAGTAGCATTTTGCTGTGTCTCTGAAGTGTAGATAAGCATATGAAATGGAAACAAGACTTTGTTGCTATTGTATGGAGTACATCTGGGCTACTAATCAAGCTGTGGTATCAAAATACTTGAAATGCTTGCTTTCCTTATATGCATGTGTCAGTTGGATAAACTGAACTTGAGAATTAATTGCATCCAGTCTCTGCTGTTTGTACATGGTTTGCTTTGGCTTAACTTTATTGGCCTAGCTCATCAGAGGCTTATTGTAGGAAGATCAAGGGCCTCAAATCTATGCTTTTAAAATCTCCTTTGCCCCAACTCTTGTCTTCAAAATCTTACTGGAAGCTTTGTAGCTAAAACCAGAGTATATAAGGTAATTGCAAGACAGTCCATTTATCTGTGTTCCTGGCAAGTGAACAGCCAAACCAAGCACTTAATGCCTTCATTCAAATGTTTTGTTGAATCAGTAGACAGAATAGGGCTGTAAGCTCTGTTTTGACAATTCAGTTTCTCCTTCTACTTTCTCACTAGTCATTATGTCTGGGAAGGATTAGCTATGTAATACTTGCCCTCCACTGGCCATGTTTCCACCGCGTCCTTATAGTAGGATTTAGTGAGTGGTCCTGTTGCCCAAAGAAGAATTGGCCATTGAGTGATTTGAGGAAGGAGAAATCTACCAGAAATTCCCCCAAAGCTTTTCCATATGTCCAGCTTAAAGCCACTTGGTGACAGTAGGTTTACTAGATCTGACCCCAGCAAAGTGGAGAGAGTGGGAGCATCCCTTTCATTGATAGCCTGCATTCATGCAAGTGCAGATGTAACAGGAAATGCACACTCCTTATGAAAAGACCAGCTAGCTGAATGTTAGAGATCCAAGCATGCTTATGTTTATGTAACCACCAATGTACTGAGACTATGCCAATCTTCAAGCAGGATCATAGCAATGAACATATCTTAAAGGATTAGTTGCTTGTCAGGCAAAACAGAAGCACTCTTTTAATTTTTTTTTATTTATTTTGTGAACTGAATTTGAATACTGAAAGTTACATGAATACCTAAGTAGTCTTTATTTTAGGTAGTTATTGCTGTTATAAACTTCAGATAGAACTGAATTACCAAGAATATAATTAAGGAAATAAATATCTTTCATTTTAATGCTCTTCTGATACAGTATTTACTCACTCTCTTCTCATGTTTTGGGTGCCATATTTATCAGACATTAATCTCCCTACTGATGGCGTTTTCTGTGTATGAGGAAATAAATCAGAGGAACAGTCACAAATCTGTAGCAATCAAAATCTGTTGTCTGACAGAGGACATGAGTTTTAATAAAGCTATAATGTGCGTGTGTGTAGGAGGCACTGGATGTGTTCACCTATTCCTGTAAAATGTATTTTGTTTAGCCTTTCAGCTATCAGTTATAGTAGTGAAGTAATAGTGTAAACTGTTAAGGGAGGGTAAATGATTTTTATTTTTTAACTCTTGGAATCTCATAGAAAATTTGTGAGTCAGAGGTTGTTAGGTAGGGTTATAGTTCTCGACCCATAATAAATAATTTTTCCAGAACATATTAGTAGGGCTTAAACCTGTTAGTGAGCCTGCCAAACATGGTCTTTGAAGGTATACTCAGTTTTACCAGTCCTTTGGTGTATGGAATGCGTTTAATACGAATGTTATGTAAAAGTAAGGAAATCTGTATTTATAGATCATTGAGTCTTACAGTTGGAAGAGATTTTTGAAGGTGTGTAGCCCAAAGCAAAGCTACTTGTGATGGTGGCTCAGAGCAGGGCTAACCTCAAACTTTGATTATGCTGCTCAAGCCTTGTTCATTTGAGTTCTCTCTGTGTCCAGTGATGATGATTCTGCTGCCTGTCAGGGCCAGAGCTTAACCTACCTTCCCTGAGCGGGTGTTATCTGCATGTGCAGTGGGGATTTCCCTTGCTGAAGCTTGTAACCATCAGGATACTACAAAATGCTGTTAGATATTTTAGCTCTTTGAAACCAAACTACATCAGAATTCCTTGTATTTTAAAGTCTATAAGAGATTGATTTGGCATCTGTAGCATATAGGGAGTTTACCTGTGCAGAGGAATTTGAAGAGATACCTGTAAGGTTTTATCGAAATAACTGATTATTTTTCATTCCTGACTTCTCTTCATTGGGGTGTTTGCCCTCATCCATAGATGGAATGGTTGTGATTATATAGATTTGTATGGAAAATCAGGCTTACGTGAAATACCAAAGAAAAAGATCCATTGCATTTACTTAGGTGAAAGTAGGAAAGGGAAAGTAAATTTATTTTTTTGTGTTAAGAGGGTCTTAAAAATAGCAAGACACTTCAATTGAAACTGGATAGCTAAATAGGAACAAAGAAAAGAATTCTTACCAAATGCTAAACAGGCTATTGTGTGTCTGAAGCTTTGGAGAGGCGCAGTTGATCAGCTTTTTGTAAGGCAAGAAACAATAAACAAGGAAAAGTTTATTCTCTTTTTGCTGTTTGTAACAGGAAATAGTGCTTTAAAAATGTATGCACAATGTTATGTTCTCTCATCCATCTTTTTTGGGCCAAAAGTTAACCTTTTGATCCTTGCATGTATAGTAACCTGCATTTTGTTCACTTAAATACTTTGTTCAATGTGTTGCAGGTTTTTTTGGTTGGCTGGTTTCAGTTTTGTTTGAAACTTTATTTTAAGCATTCAGTCTACTGAAAGAAACAGAAGAAAGGGAAAAAGAAAACAGGAAATATCTTACTTAATCTGAATGGTATCAGTGATACTAAAAGACATGGCAATGCTGTTTTAAGTGGTTCTCTAAAATGCTGTATTGCATATGTTTCATAAATTTTTGGAAACAGATATTGCAAGAGAAGTTCTCATCTATGAAATATGCATCCTGGTGGAATTTGGTACTAATTGCTGGAAAAGAGGAAGGTCTGGAACAAAATATTGCTCTTTGCTTTTGTTATCAAAGAGGAAAGGGGCCTCAGTTAGTGATCTTGTCCCTGTCTGGACAAACATGTGATGTGTGTTTCATTTTCCTGTTTTTCACTTGAATGTCCACACTGTTGTTCCTTGCTATTTGTATGTAATAAAAACTCTTTTATTTGAATATCTGTTCCTCTGGCTTTATTGAGGAGAAACCCTTCCATTTTCTGAAGCATGATAAAACACAACTAATGTTCCTTTAATCCTGTAAGGCCATTGGTGCCTGTGCTCCTCAGGATAATGTCACTTTAAATGTGGCCAGTACCTCCACCTGTATGCTGTCAAGCAGTGTCATCCTTACAGCAGGTTGTGTAGTATTTTAGATGATGTGACAGTATATTGGATAGTATTTTTTGCTCTGTCACTGCTCATGTGTGTCTGTTTTGCTATTTCATTCTAATACCGGGGTAAACGGGCAATGGACCAGTGAAGAAAAGCATGTTTATAGTATTTACGTATCAAGGGAATGTGAGTGCTTATACCTTGTGACTTATTTGATCCTTTTGGATACAGAAAAAAAAAATCCGTTCCTGTCACTTAAAGAAAGAATTTCAACACTGGAAATAAAATTATGACATTTGGGAGAAAACTCCCAAATCACCTATAAAGTTTTGTAGACTCAGTAAAGGGTTTGTGTAATTTTCTGGACAAGTGATGCTTTAGAAGATCTTAATTTTAATGAAAATGGCGCTTTGTAATTTTTTTCCTCCCTGCAAATATGAGCCATGAAGAGAAAGGTTCATGCTGTTTTAATGAATTTTAAAATGACCTTTTCATAATCTTAGTAGTTACAGGAAGAAATCATAAAAAAGAACAAAAAATACCTTCAAATCCCAAATTACTTTCTGAACAGATATTTATTGTCCGCAATATGTTTGTCTTTTTAAAGAAGTCCAATGGTTGGTATATTAAATGTACGTTTAGTTGTCCATGCCAAGAAAGGATTATGAGTGAAATGAGAATAATTTCTTAAGTAAGTTGATTTACCAACAATTGAAAATACTATAAGACGTGCCTTTCTTCCCTGGACTTCTGTCTGACCTGAAAGTCCTAAAATCTCTGGTATGGTTGTGGGGAAAACTATGTTAATTCAGGTAATATGTAGACATATGGTAGGAGAAGAAACAGAAGGGTTTTTTTTTTTAATTAGATAATGGTGGAGATACTGTGGACTGCAGCATCCCACAGTGCCAGCTGGAAACTGTGCCGTGCCCCTTGCCAAACTGCTGATGCTTCCCTTGTCTGAACTTTCTTCATCAGGGCTTTTTACAAATTCCAACTCCTCTAAGCACAGAGATAGTCCATCCTAGGAATGGGCAAAATGAGTGGATGACCTGGTAGACTGGCTTGGTTAAACAAGGAGGAGCTCATGGTTGGGTCATTAAGCTAGTGCTTGTAACAGCTGGTTTTCTTCCTGCGGGTTGGTTACAAGCAGACCTGTGGGGGTCTGTTGTAGGGCCAGATTATTTAATATCTTCTCTCAGTGACCCGGATAAGGAGACAGACTTGTCTTGTGAACTCGCTCTTGCAAACACCAAACTGCAGGCGCAGTTGACCTGTGCGAGGGGAGGGCTACCATGCGGAGGGACTCAGGCAGTCTAGGGAATGGACCAGCAGGAAAATCAGAAAATTCAGCAAGAACAATGTCTTGCATCTGGGATGGACTAACCTGTAGAAGTGATGCTTGCTGGGTAGCCAAACATGAGCTGCCAGTTGTCTTGGTGGGAGTGTAGGCTGACAGCACCCGGGTGATACCAGGAAGAACATAAACCAGGGAATTAGGGGAAGTGAATGTTCACTTTTACTTGGCTCTTGGTAGACTGCATCAGGGATACAGTGTCCAGCTTTGAATGTTTTTTCCTGTACTGCAATGAAAGATGAAATGTGCTGATGAGCTGCAGCATGTTCAGCAGAGGCCACTGAGATGGAGCACTTCTATAAGGAGAGGCTGAGGGAACAGGGCTTCTTCAGCCTGGAGAAGAGCTGGCTTTGGGAGCACCTAACACCAGCCTCCGAGTATCTACAAGGAGGCTGTGTAAAAGCTGGAGCCAGGCTCTTTACTGAATTAAAAAGGTGGGGGAATGAAGGACAGTGGTCACAAGTGGGAACGAGAAGTTTTGCATTATTGAGGCGGATCTTTAGTGTTTAGGTTTACTTTTCTCTGTCTTGCTGCTTGCTAGGGAAGTCTTCATTGTAGCAGTTAGTAAAAGAGCTTCCTTCTTATCCTAATCCATGGTGAACCAGACCACCCTGTCCAACTTCTGAGGGTATGTATTTTCATCTGTATTGCATAGCCAGCAGAATATGCTTGGAAGTAAAGATGCTTCATGAATTGACCAAATATTTAGGTTGAATGGCTGTACTGTTGTTAATAAATTACATTGAAATTATTTTTAATTAAATCTAGGTGAAGATAAAATTTTAAAACACGCTCAATATTGCAAATAGAAAACATAAATGATATAAAGAACACAACTATGGAAATGAAAGAGAGGGTTACAGTTAACTGATTTATGTGAAGATTGAATCTGGAATACCTCCCTCTTGTATCCAGATGGTTTGCCATATTTTATTTCTCAAAACCCACCTTTATAGGGATTCTGTCTTTTTGTGTTGTATTCCATATGTAGTTACTTCTCTTGGAACATCTTTAATGTTTTGCCCTTTTTTTTTTTTTAATCCCTGGCTTTTAAGTCCTGAAGGGCTGTGAACATATTTAATCACTTCCTTGAAACATCTTAATTTATACTTCAGAGAATGTCTTCCACTGTGCTACTACAAGTAGTGTCTTACTTTCTTGAAGATGAAATGGCAGTTTTGTTTTATCTGGTGTAGTTTTCAATTGTTTTTGTCCTGCTAGTAGCAACTAAAAAAGGCTTAGAACTTCCTGCTCTAATTTCTGTGCCTGCTCTAATGCCTATAAATCTTTGAGAGAAATGTCATGTTCAACTACATCATCTATCTGAGTCCAACATTCATTAAACAACACACTTGTTACTAACATCTCAATGAGATATATGTATATGTCTTACTATTAGCAATAAATTACAGCTTTGGGGTGACGAAGGATCTGAGGTAGTATGTCCCTCGGGGGGGGCATTCTTTTATCTTTTTATTTTCTTTTCTTCTAGAATGTCTTTATTGCTTTAGATGACTCAACTCTCTTTTACTCCAAGCTTTCTTACGGAGGTTTCACAACACTCTGTGTTGGTACTTTGCTCTGTTGCATTTGTGTACCTGTTTTTTGCTGTCTCTCCCTGCTGCAGCTTTCTCAAACACTTCCCTATTCATAGACAGAACCATCTGCTGCCAAGTTTGTATGAAAGCCTCTCATCCAGGCCTGTATTCCAGTCCAGCTAAAATCTCTGTCCCTGTGATTCATCTTTTATTAGGTCAAGCGCAACTGGGCCTGAAGCTGTCTGCTTTACCTCTGTTCTGGTTACGTGGGCAGTATCAGCTTTCTGATCATCACTTGGACCTATAATCTGGGTGCCATTTTTGAATGGTGTGATTCAAAGGCCTTAATGAGATCTTTAGATAAAGCTTTCAGGTTCTTGTTTCATAACAACTCTTAAGTATCTTACTTTGTCTTGTCCCTACAACTAATATTGTACAGGTTCTCCTCATCTCTTTTGGTTGGTTGGTTGGTTGTTACTGCAGTATTCTTTGCTCTGACCCCTTTCATAAACTTCCAGAATGATCTGCAAAGATATAAATGTAATGTTTGCATATTCACTATCTCTTTCTTCCCTAGTTCATGAAAAATATGTTGCTTATCTTTATATCATACACTTCTGTTTTCTGCTGGGTTGTTTGGCTCTCACTGGCAGTTGCATGTGCACTTAATGATCCAGAGAGTACATCTAGACCTTTATCACATGCTGCCCATTCTGTTCAGAAAGAGTATTGCATGTTTCTATTTCAAAGTTAACATTTTCCTTTTTTTTTTTTTTTTTTTTTACACCCCTTAAATTTCTTGTGCTAGTTTCTGGAATAATTTTGACAATGCAAAGGTAATATTCGAAGTCTACAGACCATAATAATGGTCAGCAGTGCTGTCTATGGGTTTGTCTGTAGGGTTTTTGTATTTTCTTGCCAACCTTGAGTTACAAGGGACAGCTTCTTTATTCTGGTAACAGTTAAGTGTGCTAGACTTTGATTCTGGGCAATATTGTGATGTAGATAAGTAAGAAAAAGATGGACAGTGTCTGCTTATAAGCAGCGGAATATAATTTTAAAGACAAACTGAAAACTGTAAGGTGCTCCTGGAGTGACAAGTCCTGGTCAGCAGCTAGTCACAGCAGTCAGAAAAATGGAACAATACTAATAGGTACAAGTAGGACAAAAGTTTGAAAGCAAAATATAAGCTTACCTTGGATTGTACTGATGCTGAGCTACCTACATGGGAAATTAATGGTCAGATATGTAAGAGACTAAATTGAGAGAAAGTGTTTCAATGTATAATGTCAAATAAATGTGCAAACACAAATGAGTCGCCTTGGACTGGGTGCAGGTAATCAGAAAGCATTCCTGAAAGGGGGAAAAGTTAGGAAAACAGAAAAAAATTGATAGAAAGCAGAAGTGTTGTAAGAGGCTGGGAGGGCAAAGAGCATCCGGGAGCACAGCAGTTCAGAGATGACTAGGGATTAAACACAGTCATCAGAATGGTTTATTGCAGTTTGTGTTCACCTTCTGGAAATAAATTTGTTTTGGCTTCTTGACAAGTTGCAGTCAAGCAGGAAAGGCAACATAATATGTGTTTTCTAGTGATTTGTACTTTTTTCCCCAAGGAGCAAGAACTCGCCCACCTAGAAAAAGTAAAGTGAATTGTATTGGATGATTCATGGGGGAAGCTGAATATGATACGCTTATAGCCAGATTTCCTCAGCATTGTGTACTTAACCTGTATTGTGCATGGTTGGTTTCTTCAGTTGTATTTACTTCCTCATGTTGTTGCATCTAGTTCATTGTGAAGTAGGAAATAAACCTTATATAGAGACAGTAAGATGGGCCAGTGAATTAATGACCAGGAAATTATCAGCTAAAACAGCATCCACAAAGGATGACTTATTGTGAAGCTTCTCTGCAAGACATAGCTCTTTCAAGAAATAATAAATATTGTGTTTTGATACAGTTTCTAAGATAACTGTAAATAGACAAATTTTCTTCTCTTGAGTTAGAAAGTAGTTATGTATAGATAATCAGTTAATGCTGAACACATGGTACATCAGTCAAGCATTATCACTGGACCTTAACATTTATTTGTATTTGTCTTGATACTATTCTTTCAAACTTAAATTTAAAAAGTTGTTTTAAAAAAAATAAGGGAAAGTGCTTCTCCTTTTTCCTTGTCTCTTCACTGTTCTCAGAAGCAGTCGCTTCATTCTATCCCTCATTTTGGAGAAACAGAGCAAGTCCTATCTTAAGTGAAAGCGAGTGTAGAAAATCATAGTGTCACAGGTGTAAGTCTCAGAATATTAAGTATTATCAGTGCAGAAGGCTTCAATAGAAAACCTGGGTCAATGTTAGCTCTCTCTTTCCTGCTAACACTGTATTTACTAATAATGTAGTGAATGCGGGTCTGTCTTTCTCTAAAAATGTTTTTCTGGACAAGTTTGAGTTGGGTGCACAACCTGCAGTTTTATACATCAAAAGTGTAATTGTATGGTTTCATGAGCCGTTAAAATAGTTGTGACTTAAAAAACCCAAACAACTCTAACAATCTTTTATTTTACATAAAAGTATTCAATCTCTTAGAAGATATGTATTTGTAATTCACAAGCACTTAATGCTTTTATGGAAAGGGAAGCAATCAGTCTTCTTTCAAGAAATTAAACATTTGTTCTGTGTTTTGTGCTGCTTTCATACTTGCATGTGTGCAAAGGGAAAAACGTTTTGGTTAGTAGTACAGTTTCTATGCTAGAGCATACTATAAGTGTTAAGAAAAATAAAAAAAAAGAAGCTAGCATAAAAATATATTAAAATTTCTGAAGTACTGTTGGAATGACTGAAGGTTGTTTTCCTTACTAAGCATTCTGGATCAGAAGTTGAAAGGTCTTTAAAATATGCTAATTTTGGAAGCTGATGGTTCAGAAGTTTTATTCTCTGCACAGTGAACCACTGTCTGTGAAAGCCACTGGTGAAAAATATTTGTTGTTCTTTTTCTTAAGCTTGCATGTACTTGGGGTGGTGCTTTTACACCCCTTTCCGGGGACAATATGTCTAACTAAAACTATTTGAGGTGTGCATAGTTAAGGCACAGCTTTCAAAATGCAAATGGAAAGCTTTCTTAGGCCGAGGCTTATGCTTTTGGCCTGTTGTCATGAACTTATGATTCCAACTGTTAATCTTGCTGCTTTGCTTATAGGATAATTTTTCCCCATATGTATTTCCTAGTGTTTCTGTCTGCACTGGTTTGTGTGCAGGAGACGAGTCATAGGACAGCATATGTGTGTTTTTGGAGAGACAGAAGGGGATGGAAGGGGGTCTATTTAGTGACTTGTCATCTTTAATATTTCTCTTTGGTTTTCTTCTTGGTGCTTTTCTACGAAGCAGTAACCGCTCTTTAGGACAATCTATTTGGCTCCAGCCTGTTGTTAGGAAGCAGTAGAAGCAGCAGCCTGGGGAGCTGCAAGTCAGACTTCCAAGTTCCCCCCCAACAAGCACGTGCAAATGATGCAGAGGCTTCACTTGTACCTTCTTCTGTTGAATCAGTGTTAGTTGGACAACTCAGCATGCACTCAGAGCTTAGTTTGTTGAGAGAGGGGAAAACATAATAATTAAAAATCATTATGACTTTGTCTTTTGTGGTTTTAATGTCAGTTATACTTCCTTCCTTGATGAAACGAGCAGTATAATAATGAGGGAGTACCATTGTATTTTCCTTTGGAAACCTTGGAAGTCTTAACTGATGAATGTCTATGAATGTAGCTTGTGAAGCAGACAAGTACGTTGAAATAATCTGATGATTTATGTCCCTATACTAATTCATCTTACTGCAAGTACTTTCCCTCTGTGCAAGTGCTGTTACAAACCACAAAGAAATAATTAGAAGGTGCAAAACTCTTGGGTTTATGTTGCAATTTGCTGAGTTCTGAAGAAATGTGTGTTCTCTGTATGTATGTGCACGTGTTTTATAGCAATGATTATCAGTATGTAAGAAACTAAGTTAGGTTCTTCCAAACTTCCCAGTGCACCTTCGACAATAGTGTGCTTGTATTTGACTGAAATTCTATCTATATATGGAACTATCATATTATGAGCTGTGTTTACTATTAAATATTGACTGAGTCCTGAGTAGCTGTGAATTGTTATTAACCCTTAAATTCAAGGAGAAATGAGAAGTTCAGGTATATGCAAGGGTAAAAGTGCTGTTTTGTGGGTAAAATGTCACTTTTTCTTGATTAAGTACATAGTTTCAAAATAGACCAAAATTGTGTGGGCCACATGCTGAATTACTTCCTTTTTGGACATGGAAAACATGCTTTATCATTTGTTTGAGGTAAGAAAACGGATGGGAAAATGCTGTAGGAGTTAATAACTATATAAATTATCTTTGCACAGTGAGGCAGATTAAGGGTAAGATTTAAAGAGCACAGAGGATGTGCGAGGTAAGCATTAGGTAGAATTTACTAGTTTGCTTTAATGAGACAAAAGATGTAATTTAGTAAGAATAGTTGTGAAAATGATTGTCATGACTTACATCAAACAGAGCTGTTAATTTTCAAGAACCAAAACCAGTCAGAGAAGGCAGGGAAACATCCTTCAGTTATGGCACTGTGAAACTGAGATTCTCCATAAAGATTTTATTCCTTTCTCTAAAATATCCAGAACAGGTTTGTGACAAAATAAGACTCTATCTTCAAGTCAGTATTCTTCTTAGGTAGTTTTTATACTGCGAAATAATGCTGTAATTAATAATTGTGGAAGTGTTTGCAGGTATATGAACTTTACCCTTTTGTTATTTAGCAGTTTTTTTAATGGGGATAGATAGATAGAAGTGCCATATAATAATAATATTTGACTTGCAAAGGGGGTATCTCAGAAATCTAAGAGAAGTTTAAATTTGTGAGCTGACAAGCATTCTAGAATGTAGGATTGAGATATTGTCTCAATTTTCTTTCATCATTGTGAAAGCACAAATTATTAATATTCTATGTAGACTCACACTATTAGTAAAACTGAATTTTGTGGATATCGTAATTTTTCACAGTGGCATTGCCTGTGAGTTATTTTTCGTTATAATGCAACCAGATTGGCTCAGTTATATGTATAATGCTTAAAAAAACAGTGGCTTTTAGCACCACTAGTCACTCTTTTATTATTTAATCTATTTTCTTACATATACTTCTGTTTGTTCGCTGTTTTAGAGTTTCAGATAATTTGTCCTTCTCTTGCACTGATTTTTATAAAATTCTTTATGGAGACTTATCTTTTATGAAGACCTGTTTTGATATTTAGTGTGTTTAAAGTTGGTTCTGTTATGTTAATCTGTTAAATTTCCTATTATAATCTCTATGTGTGTGTAATGTAAGTAATATTACATTTATTAATGTAAGGATTTTAATTTATTATGAATGAAGTCTATTCTCTTCACATTTAAAGAAGGGAAATGGTTTGTGGAGAACAGATGTCTTCTCAGTTCCAGAGTGTGGAAGGAGACAAGGCTCTGAGGTCTGTGCTGCTTAACACAGAGCATACATGGGCCCTTTCCTCAAAATAATGAAGATGACACGAAGGCTTTTGAGATTTGACTGTTGGCAGGTAATCACAATAATGGTCTCTCCTTCAGAGAGCAAATAGTACCCTGATGACTTCACTGACGCACTTGGGGAGGAAGGTGAACATGATCAGCTGGTTCAGTACTTGCATATAAAGCTAATTAAACTTTTTAATCCTGCCTTTGAGGCATGTATTGGAAAGGTCCAAAATCCCCTGGGTTTTGAAGAGAGGAGTTTTGCTTACAAGAGAAGTCTCTTAAAATTCTCTGTGCAACAGTTTTTAAAATGTGAAACAAGTTTTTGCCAGGATAGAATATAATCTTTGATACTTGATTAAAAGTTTCTAAACCTTTGGCTTAGAGGTACTTTGGGAAAACTTTTCTTTGGCCGTATCATGTTAGGTATATTTAACTACTCTTTCTATGAAAGGTTTGCAACTCAAGAAGCTTTGCTGATTAGTACCTTGGTTTTATTTATTTTTAACTGAATATTTGTGTAATGAATATTTGTGGCCAGTTACTTTTCATGGCCTAGAACCTCATAGGCTTCATGTATCTTTACAAAATTTGTAGCTGTTGGCCGTCAGTGTCATTCCATGCCGTGTTCATGACTGTTGTACTTGATTTTCTCCCCTTTGCTGCTGTTCTGTTTCCTTTGCTGTTGTTATTCCTGTGTTCTTTGCAGTCTGAAACTGAGTTGGCTTTTTTTTTTGGTTCTTTTTTGATTTTTCTGTTTGTGTTTTGCTTTGGGGTTTGTTTTTTTCCCAGGGAGACAGTTTCCAGGTTTTTGTAGCCTGTCATCTTGTTTCACTTCTACATCTCCTTTGTTGTTACTCTCTGTACTGCCTTTTCCATTTGCTTTGTAGTGGTTTCAAACTTTACTAAAAAATCTTAAATTGAAAAAGAAAATTTTTTTGTTGGAGCATCACTTACAGTTTAGACTAAAACAGAACTGAACTGTCCCTGGTGGTACTCACCTGTTAGATAGCTGACACTCTAAAGGTATTACGAAGATGACAAGATTGAGTGTTTCTGTAATGTAGTGATGTTTAGATCCCAGACAGTATCTGGCAGTGTATCCTTACCCAGCTACTCAGATTCTTGATTTGTCATGTAAACACTACATAGTGTTCACGCAACACTTATTTTGTATAATTGATTGGACTGTTTATTATAAGTGAACAGTCTTGCCTGTTGAAGTAATCAATGAAATAGTTATATGCACATGACAATTCATTGTGTTTGTTGAAAAGTATTTTATGAATGAGAATGTTAATATGAAAAGCAGATGATGCCATGGTTGTGTCTGGCACCAGTAAGGGACAGTTATCTCTAGGCGCAGGTTGATGCTGATTGACTCTGCTGAATAGTCGCCCAAGCCATGGGTAGCTTAAGACAATAGTTTTCTTGATAACTGTTTTGTATGACAAATGCACTTTTCTTTCTAAATGCCAGATCCTCTTTTCAGCTTTGTATAATTATTTGTCTCCCAAACTGTTAGGGAAGAATGAAATAGATCTGACTATGTGGACTTTCATTCTCTTCCTTTAGAGCAGCTGTATTCCTCTATACCATCCTGTGTGTATGTGCTGGACCCTTTGTAAGAGAGCATTATATCTACAATTCTGCTACTGTCTTGTAATTTTGACTTGGTAATTAGCTATAAAATCAGTTGGCTGAAAACTAGAAGCTTTTGAATCATGTCACTCTTAACGTCAGGCTGTACACACTGAATTGTCATTCAGTAATATATATGGACATGTTTTCCCCCAAAAAATTCATACTAAGGAATGTTGTGTCTCCTGACAGCTTGCTAAATTCTGATCTTATCCTCTTCTCTCCAAAAACATAGCTCCATTAACTTCTGTTATGTCATGACAGGAAACACAAAGCTATGGCATCTTTCCTGTAATGAAAATATAATTTCTTTGGTTTTAAATAATGATTTTTGTTATAACTTCATCATCATAGCTAACATGGACATCTATCCACAACTCTTAAGTTGAGCTTGTTGAATCCCAATAGGAAAGACAACCTTTTGGCTTGTTTTTACAAGAGGTTGCTGTTTCCCATAACATCAAAGTAATGCTTCAATTGAGATAAATACAAAAGTTTAGTAATTGTCTGAGAAATAATTCTCCTTTACTATAGTTAGTTATAACAAGTGAGTAATTTTGCACAACATGGTCAGTTGGTGTTACCTCTCTGGGCTGTCATGCCTTTTTCATTAGTGAAAATAGGGATTAAAGGGGTCTTTAAAACCCATCATAACATTTGTGGAACTATTAATAAAACAGTTTTAGTTTTAAATCAGCATCTGTCCTATGAAAGAGCTGTAACCTGGAAGTACTATATGTAAAGCATAAGAAGCAGCTATCCTAAAAAACTAGCAGTATGAATACAGGAGAAACAAAAAGGAGAAGAGAGAGATGGGTCATCTCCATGTCTTGGAGAATTCAGGCATGCTAAGTTGGCGAGTAGTAAGTATTAGCTGCATTGACCACATGTGCTGAAAACATGAGGACAGGAAAGTTTGGGATTTGGAATATGACTTAAGTCTAAAATGATTTTATTCTGACAAAAGTGACAATGTATGAGGAGAAAAGCCTGCTAAATGATGTATTCTCCTGTTGCCTATGTATGTAGATTCAAACAAATTAGTTCAGGAAAATAATACTAATTCCTTTTTGCTTTAAAGGTAAGAATCATAGCTACTTTGGGCAACTTTCAGTGACATACCTCTGTGGTTGTCCACACACAGTGTTTTTTAAACCATAATTAAGATGCAAGCTAGAACACATGTTGCCCCAGATTCACAGAAGCCAACCTTAGTCACTACTTTGACACAGAGCAGACGGCTTGTTATAATGTAGCTGTTGATGCAGTATGAACTGACAGCCATGACTGGTGATCATTATAATCACTACCCATTAAAAGACTGTTTTGCCTTCAAGAAGGCATCACTGTTCTCTCCTCCTGGTAAGGATTTAGTGAGATCCTAGACCAAGAGGATATTTATGCTTAGAAGATGCATGAATATCAATTGGATCTTAAATTTGTGCTTTTTGTATTTTTATGAAGATAGATTTTTCTGGAGGGCTGGAATGAAGCATTTTTTATGTAATTCTATGCTTTTTGTGTGGACTCTGGGCATACAAGATAAATGAAGATGAGAAAAAGATATTAAATGTGCGTTCTCTAAAAAAGCTTTCCTTACAAATTAATCTTTTTTTTCTTCCTCTTCACTGTAGTCTAATTTTCTTTGAAGAAAACTCTTTTGTGGATGAAAAAGGTTAAGATACCTTGCCAGGCAGGCACAATCTGTTTAGGAAGGACTTGTCTACTGTGGTGGCAAGTACTTCACAAAACCATGTGGTAGTCATACAGGGATAATGCATCAGGAACTAGATCATCCAAGGAAGTTGAACAGCAAGTTAACAACCGGGAAATTGTATGTTTCTGACTCTATTGAAGGCTTAACAATTCTGGAGAAGGAGGAGATCAAAATGAAAGGGCAGCTTTAACTCTTTTAGTAATCAGTAAGCAATCTGGATGTGCTAGTGCTCTTCATGGTGGAAGTAGGAAAAGAATTACTATTAGGCTGCCATGTGGTTGGAAGAATGCAAGCACTTTGCTGGCATGCAGTAAAAGAAAGGTGTGCCTTTTAGTGTTCAACAGTGAATAGAGAGCACAGTAAATAACTGGATCAGACCTTATTTGGGATATTTTTCCATTAACTTCAGTCAGTTGACTTGAGCAGACTTAACTTGGGGATGCATTAGTGCCATAATGTTTAAATAGGAGAAAAACATGTAAACTTTCTGTAAACATGGCTTACGTTTTTGTTGAACATTAAAGATAGCTCGTTGAGGAGGGAAAAAAATGAAAGGTAAAGAATATTCATTGTTGTGTACTGAGAAGTACAGACATAGGTCAAAGTCAGGCTGTTTGCTCCTGAAGAGTTGTATTCTGAATAAATTGGCAGAATACAACTCAATAAATTGGTTGTATTCTGAATAAATTACCAGCATCAAAATCCTTGATCTTTTATCACATAATTCAGAGTTTTGTCTGGGCTATTTTTGTAGAAAAACAATTAGAAAAGGTTGCGTGTCATTCATATCTGAGTTGCTTGCTTTCGCTAGAGTAAATCAGCTCTCTGGTCATTGAAATATACATTTTGATTAAAATGTGAACTGTATTTTGCATCAGAGACCAAAAATATATAATGACCTGTCTCTTGCCTTTAATTATCACAGTTCAGTGATTTAGATAGTGTTTTGGAATGGCAAAACTTTGGCTGACTGCCACGATACACAGTAAGCCCAGAGAAGCTAGGAGTCAGTAGCTATTAATAAAAATTTAATTTTTTGGTGTTCCCTGAATACCATAAGTAAAGTGAAATACATCTCTCAGTCAAAGTGCAAGTCTTTGCCTCCTTTGTGTTTTAAAAGATATTTAAGGGTTTTTTCCCACTTTTTTTTTTTTTTTTGACATGCACTCTTAAGGCCTGAAAAATGTAATGCTTTGGTGCTGACCAAGTTACAGAATCATACAAGATGAAGGGACCTGTCGGCAGAATCCTAGTGAGATGCTGCAAACTTAACTTCCTAATGCCAGTCCATTGGGATGTAGATCCTAAAAAAATCGTAGGGAAGTTTTGTTTTATTCATGCAATGTTCGTATTAATAGCTCAGAGTTGATATGAGGGGACTTCCAGGGGACCATGTGAATCTTTATTTGTCTTTAGGGAGTGGCTTTTTTTCCCTAAGAATTTCTCAAGCTGTGTCTAGTTTAAGTGGCAAATACTATTTATGTTAGCTATAACCTTCTACTTAGTCACAGTGTGTTTTTTATACTGTAAACTGTATTAAACTCATATAATTTAACAGTTCCTGCAAGAGGAAAAAGAAGACAAAATTGGATTCAGAAAGTTGTTGCCTTACTCTTGTATTACTTTTCTTCTGCTCCAAATCAAGCTATTTTTGTACTTGATTGTCCCTTTTTGGGGGACTGAGTGGTAGCATATTTTAAAAATAGACTTTGCATTGGAAATTAATTTGTTTCTGAGAAAAAAGTATAGTCTCGTGCTGTAATCTTCATGAGTAAGACCTTATGAATCTTTATGCCCTCGTAACTAGAGGATAGACCTTTCATTTCCAGGACAGTGGGGTGATTTTTTTGGGTTTTGGGGGCTTTTTGTGTTGGGGGGTTTTTTTGTTTGTTTGTTGGGGGTTTTGTTTGTTTGGTTTTTTAAGTTTTGTTGTGTTTGTTCCCTTTTTAAATGAATGTGTTTTTTCCTTACTTAAAGATTTTTCAAGAAATTTTCTGAATTGGCTAGTTTCTTGTGTCTTGGCACTTATACATTCATACACATAAATATATACACTGACTTTCAAGTGATCCTTAATTGCTATTCCTATCTCACATGGTAGAAAGCAGAAGCAGAGGGAAGAGCAGTTGAACTTCTGAAATAAAGATTAGCTCAGGAATGCAGAGAGCCCAATGCATCTTTATTATATTTAGGTAACTTAATATGAAAAATAATTTTTTAAAACTCCATTTAAGAACTAACAAAAACATTCAAAAAACAGATCCCATATCTGTGAATATGTGCTGCTTGAAATTGCAATTGTTTTGATTATTCCAATAAGTAGCAGCTCCCTTGAAATGTCCATTATTTTCATGTATTTTTAATGTTTCCTTTGTGCTCACTTTTTTTTTGTTTTCATCAATGAACTTCAGTTTTTGTCAAATTGAAGATGATGTTTGTTTTTATTCAGGTTGTAACTGGAAGTTTACTTTCAGCTTTGCATATGATCTTACTGACCTGTTTGGGTTATAAAATTGTAATACTTTCCAGTCTAGGTAATCTAGGAATATGGTTTAAATCAAATTGAACCCTACAAAATTGGTTAAAAATGAGAAAAAATAACTGATTGAGGATGGAGGGTGTCTGCTCCTTGGGCTTGGAAAAAGTACCTATGTATGGAACTAGTTCCTTGGAATTGTATGTTCTCCTTTGTTAGCACCAGTTTTCAAATTGGAGATTTTAGGCATTTCACAAAATAAGTATTCACAGACTTGATGATCTTGCATCAGTCTTTTAAAAGATGACATTGAATTCCCCTAAATAAGATTTTAAAATATTACGTAAATATTCTCTCTATAGAATACATTAGAACAAATGTTGAGTTATATCAGACTTGAATTTGGATTTAATGAAGTGCCTGGAATTATCATTATTCATGCTTGAGTGGTGAACTTCTAAGCTTCAAATACTGACTGGTAGGAGAGGGTGAAAACAAGGTGATGGACTTATCCAGGGGCAGCTCTTGAGAAGAGGTGGCAGGATGGTGACACAGATGGTATGTGCTGATTTCACTTTTAAATTCTGCAGTCAAATTTTGGGATGTGTGTCATTAAAAGATAATTTTAGGGAGACAGAGATTGAAAATATAGAAATAGACACCTTCTCTCTCTCCTACTCACCCTCTTTCCCCCTTCAGAAAGAAAATGCGGAATGCGCTTCTCTGCTGTTATTGTATGTAAGTTCAGAAGAAGTTATACAAAAGCCTGTGTTGGTCCTTCACCACTAACTCAGTGTATCATGGCCAGGGACCCCCAGGATATGTCGCACCAGGGTGGCGTGGTTCCAGTGTTGCTGGGAGTCCCCTCTGAGAACAGAGGCTTTAAACCACTGTAGTTATCAAACCACCTTTCTGTGGCCGTTCTCACCAGAGCTGGCTGGTTCAGCCTGTAAGCACAAACTTCTCATGTGTGCATTGACATTTGATGCAGTTCAACTGTTATTTCCACGCTTGTGTCTGGAAATGACTGGCTCAGCATGGTATGCTGCTTGCTAAAATGGTCTCTACCAAAATTTCATGTTAATCTAAGTATACCAATTTCTCTGCTTCATGTTTTAGTCACTTTATTTCTCAGTGAAAGTACATTTACTCCAACACTGGGTTGAAAGGATGAACTTTAAAATAGCAAGCCTGAATGCTGCATGGCTTACTTTCTACATTTTTACTACCTATTTGTATTAAGTCTCATGGTCTTCTGACGTGTGTTAAAGACATGGTCTTCTGTGTGTTTAATTTGCACATTATGATCATAATGGATTTAGACAATTATAACCTGTGCAGGGTGAAACTGCCCTGTCTATGACTAATGAGTAATCAGAGAAGGTCTTTCTCTGAATCTTCCCTGTCAGGGTGGATTCTCCTGGGAGCCAGCAGGAGACAAGTTAATTCTGTACCCTATGATTAAAGGGTGTACGTGGGATACAGTAGCCAAAGTTTCATTTGACCTGAGAAGACCAGATACTTGAGTCCTTGAATTGTTTCAGGTACTGGATTGCCTGTTTTATTGAACTGCTGGGCAAGAAATTATTCCTGGGTGGACATTTGCTTCATCAAATCAGAAAAATCTTTTACCGATAGAACCTCAAGAAAAAGTTATTCCTCTGTTTTTACTGTCTTACTAAAACTTATTTTTGGCGAAAATCATCTTCTTAATTAGCTTCAGAAGATGCTTTGGTGTGTTTGCCTTGTCCCTCTCAAAAAAAACCAAAAGAAAACAAAAAAACAAACACAACAACAACAAACCAACTGAGCTTTGTTCCAGGAACGCAAACGGTCAGGATAGTAAAGGAAAGGGTATGTAAACTACAACGAATTCCATTGTATTTTACTGATTATTTATCATACTATCTGTATTAATTTATTTTGAAGAACAGTGCTTCCTAGAGATTTTTTCTTAAAAATAAAGCTAGAACTCATTGGAGGATATTGCCATTGTTCCTGTGTTCTTTGAACTGAAGTGAGGAAATGGATGAAGTGTGACCAAGCACTAGGATTTGAAGTTCAAGAATGTCATGGTTTCCATAGAAACAGCTAGTTCTATCATAGCTACCAAGTTAAATGCTTATAGAATTTTGCCTTTTTTCCCCTCTCTGAATAAAATTTGCTTTATTTTGGTTTTCTCCTTCACTTGAGTCTTCTGAAATTTGCTAACTTAATTTCTAACAGTGCAAAGTTGCCTTAGCTGTTCCTTGTTTGAGAAAGCAGTTGCGCATAATAACATATTTGTTTCACTTTGTGGTAATCTAAAGGTGAATGTGTCATCGGAACAGGCTGTGAAGTTCACCTTAGTCCTGATAGAGTGATGTGGGGTGCTATCACAGTTGTCTGGTGTCTTGTTGGGATTGCCCTACTTTCACAAGTGCTGTGGCTTTGAATGAGTGACGCAGCTCTGTCAGCCGGCAGGCGATGAAACTTGTGTTCATTCACATGGACAATTTGTGTTTCTTGTCATGTTCCATGTCAATTTTTTTTCAGGATGCGAAGTAAATTTATTATGGTGCAGGGTATGGGAAGGGTACAGCAAAACCCCTTGGTTCATCTACAGCTAAATGCAAAGGTTCTGAGTGTTGTCAAGTGTGAATTTTAGGGGTTCAGTTGAGGAAGTTACCTGTATTTGCTATAAAGTGTCTGGTGAATAGGTGTCTAGAAGCGTGACTCTTAAGAACTGTAGTTTTATTTACTTTACCAAGTAACTCTTGAACAAGAGTCCAGGATCAAGGATCTCTCCACCCTCACTAAGAATTCTTGCACTATTGGGCTACAAATTCATACTTTTGCTCACTTGCTTTCTTACCTTATTCACCTTAGTCCCTCTGTCATCTTGTTTCTTGTCTGAGAAGGAGCTAATGTTATTATTCTAGATGTGTCTCTCAAATTCCCATAAAGTTCTGGAATTCTTTGGAAGGCTGCTTGGGGACATGAGTTAGATTCAATGATCATGAGCTGATACAGTTAAAATCAAATGGAAGAATAAACGGAGTAGGAGTATACATGAAGGTTTTGGATTTCAAGGAGGCAGATGCTAATTAAATGTACTGGGTTAATAATAAGGAGCATATCGGAAGGATTTGCATAGATGGTGTTTCTTCCGGTCAAAGACATGAAAGTTATAAAATATCTGCATGCTAAATGTGTGAAAAGATGTGAAGAGAGAATTTGAATTTGACAGTTGAATAACCATCTCAGGAAGGATGTTGAGAAGGAACAATAAGAAATAATGCACTAAAATTCACATTATATATTTACCCAAGTTAGATTATGACAGATAGACTGATTAGCCAATTTTCTTTGGAAGGAGAGTGTTTTCCAGAGGAGGGAAATGCAGAAGTGTATTCTGTCTGGACTTCAGTGAGTAGTCAATGTTGTGTAGGAAGGGATCAGTTTGGGAAGGCAAGGTTTGATAGATAGTATGACTTGGGTGGAAAAGATGGTAAGGTCAGTGGTAAGTTCAATGTGGAAGTGTCAGACTGGCAGTTATGCTTAGTGGAATTCTTTAAATATAACCTTGGGACCAGCTGTCTTTCTGATGTTTTCCTTTATGCAGCTGACACAAGGAAAATCAGTATGCTCATGAAATTTGTTGATGATGAAAATTTGGAAACACCAGTAATGCAGAAGGTTATCATGGTATAGTATAGAAAAGATTGGATTATCTCAAAGACTGAAAAATAGGAACAGAATCAATTGCATTAATATAAAAATATCTTATGCATCATGGGTGATTAAAAGATATATTTTGTAATGGGAGCTTGGAGGTTTATGTCATGGAAACAACTGGACTAGAGATGAGCATTGCAAGATTACTGTATTGTGATGTTTGCATTGAAAGCAGAGAGGCTTTTGCAGTCAATTTATGGATCTTCTAGTATAATTTTATAAATTCCTGAAATACTGTGTAGAATTCTAACTATACATACTTAAGAAAGATTAATCCAGACTACAGCGTGGAATCATTCACTTTGGAAGGGACCTTAAGAAATTTTCTAGCCCTCCTGCTGGAAGCAGGGTCACCACTGAATTCAAACTAGATTGCTTGGGGCTTTGAGAGTCGGATCTTGAAAATCCACACGGACAGAGCTTCCAAAGCATTTCTGGGTCACCACTGTTTTGATGTCGTCAGGGTGAAAACTTTTTACCTTATCACAGCTCAGATACTCTTGTTTCCATTTATGACCATTGTCTCTCGGTCGTCTGTCTTGGACCTCAGCAAAGAGGTCATTGCCTTGATAATTTAGGCTTAGGAAGGCTGCTAATAGGTGCCCACCAGGCCTCCAGGTCTACCAAGCCCAGTTTTCTTAATCTCTGTTGATGTGCTTCAGAACTCTGAAGACAGTGAATCCACCAAGGGCCAGCCTTTTAATGAGGAAAACCTTTGCTCGTTTATTTTAGCAAAGTGTGTCCTTGTGGGCAGATATACAAGAAAGCCATAGAAATCCCAACAGTTTATTCTTCTAAAGCACAACGTAGGTGAGTGTAACCTGTCCAAGAATTAAGGTGGGAACGAGAAGAAAGCACTCAGTGGAACTGTCAGGTTCTACAGCAACCTTCCAGGAAGTGTGAAAACTGACATTTGTCATTGTATCCAGGTGGATTTATTTCCAGGAGTGACCTGGCATCTAGAACCTGCAGGTCCCTGCTGACAGGGCCTGAGTCATTCTGCTGTTTCACTTGATTTTCACCTGGTTGTTCACTTGGTTACTTGGGCTTGGTTCAACCTTGAACATGAGTCTGGTGGAATCCGGTCAGCTCAATGTACTGCATGGGGCTGGGAGGTTTCTCTTTGACCTAGAGCCATTAGGAAACATTGGTGCGTCTTTGGAAAACAAACTTACTTTTAACTATGAACTTGAACTAGGAAGTAAGCGTATTGGATGTTGATTAAAAAAAATTGCTTTGTGTATGTATTTAAACTTGGGTCTGCATAATGTGGTGATATGACACTTTTCCTCCTTTGCATTTTAATTGTAAGACGGGAGCAATCTCAAGCTGCTTCTGGAGCATAAAACTGATAACAAACTCACTTGTTTTACTGTATGGATGGGAAGTCACTTAAACATTAAGAAATGAGATTTACAACCTACACAATGTTTCTTGATGTTTAAATGACTTCCCATTTATTTAACGTTACCTGTGAAATTAGAAGCACATTGGCACTTAAGACATTTTGTAGTTATGCCTTAAAGAATGAACAAATTTTGCAGATGCCTTTAACCAAGAAAACACAACTTATTCTCCATCTGCATATATGTGACCCAAATCTTTCTTCCAAAAATTGTGGTCACAGTTGTTACTACAGTCTTTGTATAGATAGAATTTTAATTTATGAGTTTATTCTGTTTGGCGTTTTTATTTGGTTTTGGGTTTTTTGTTGTTGTTTACAGCATATAATCTACACTGAAAATTTTTATTGTGTATGCAGTGTAACTGATGGAGTAGTTACTCGAGCTGTGATTATGAGATTGGGGGGAGGGGGAGAGGGCAAGGTTTGCATGCTCGAGATCACAAACAGAATGTGCCATTACATAACTCTGCAGAGGAGTCGTAGTCTGCAAATTGTATTTAATCCTACTTCTGATACTGTGGCTGCTCTTTGACTGCTTTCGCCAGTAATATTGCAGTTGGTACTGTAATCAGAAGTGTGAGGATATGATCTATATCACTTTGTTGTAGTATAAAACTGGAATTCCCTTTGGTAGCCTCACACACACACACACACATCCCCCCCCCACCCCCAGCACATAATCAGGACAGTCATTGTTACATCCCCAGTGGAAGAGCAAACTTGTCAGGACCATGAGAATTGCAAACGTCTCTTGGAACCAAGGTGCTTTTGACAAGAATGGGTGTATGGGCTTCAAGCATGCAAGGAACACACATGCAACCTCCTTGCTAGCTTTTAACATATGGGATACAGGGTAGCTAAGATCATTAGTAATCCTGTCAACTTGAAAAGTTAAAATTTGTGCTTTTGTGTCAAAGCTTCTCTACCTAACCAAGCTTTTTTTTTTTCTGCATTTTGAGTAAATGTGCGTACATATGTGCTCTAAATTTTTTTCTCCTGTTTCTTTTCATTCTGAGCTTTCATTAGTGGAATTTTGGCAGAAATATTTGTTTCAGATCCTCTATACTTTATTTGCAAGATTAAGTAGTACAGCAGTTGGATGCTGTTAAATTTCCCACTGCTCTTGAGGGGAATGAGATGAGATTTAAAGGCAAGTTTGGGGGTTCTTTGCTTCAAACCCTTTGGGGTAGTGTGATACGCAACTCAAGACTAAGATTCCTTCAAGGCATGATTAAGAAACATATATATATATCTTATATATGTAGAGAGAGACAAAACTAAATGTGTTAGTGGCATGCTGTACCATAAATAAGAAAATACTTTAACCTTTCATTAGAACAGCAGTTTTCTTGCCCTTGATGTAACATCTGTTTGACTGGCTTGAGAATTTATTTTGTGCTTCTGCTGATATTTGACAATTTCTTAATTTTTTTTTTAATTTTTCTTAATGAAAATATTCATCCTGCATTTTACGCATACTTTGTAATATATTCTGTGAAATTACTAGCTTATCTTGATGTGCCTTTTGTATTTCATAGTAAGACTATATGAAATGCTCTTCAGCAACACAAAGCTTATCCATCTTGGGGAGGGGGTAGAAAGAAGCACCTAACATTTTTCACTTTTTTTTTTTAACCTCTTGTTACTTTATATTGATTTTGTTGTCTAGTCACTGCAGAAATATAATTTAATAAAATTTGCCAGTGTTTTTAGTTATTTTTCAGTGATACTCATGTCTCTGTAGTCACTTTAGTTTGCCTGCTAATCTCAAAACTCAGTAGTGAGAATAAAACAAAATGTGTGTCCCTAACGTTATGCTAGTTGGAAAATAACTTCAGTTCTCTGTTAATGCTGTATGGTAATCATACTTTAGGTGCTGGGCAGAGCTAATATTCTGCTGTTTTTTTCAGTCATCTTCTTGTAGGATCCAAATCAGATAGTTCTAGACAGCTGATGCTTTGGTGTTATGTCTGTTGCCTAGGAAAGTGCTATGATCTTCAAAATGGGTAACCCCCAGTTAAACTACACACACAGTTTAGGGACTGCTCGGCCAGGGGGAGCAAGCTAAGGGTGGGTGTCTCGTGAACCATTTAGGGTATGAGAAATGGATATGGGGAATTGGAGTGAGAGGCAGGAGGGCTGCTGGCCAAGAAGCACCTCACCTCTAGGGTCTACAGTAGGCACTAGTGTCAAAAATTTGGAGTTGGTTTGTTCTTTCTTTTAAACAGGCAGCCCGTTCCAAGTACAGCAACAGTTTGTGATGCAGTCTATACTTCCTACATTTTTGACAGTATGTTGATGTTGTGACGAGATACATTAATACTTTAAAAAATAATTAAAGATAATGAGGTATAGAGAAAATGGAAACAAATGCAGTACACCCCACCTCCAAAAGCTAGAGCATGGCAAGCTGATGAAAAGAACTTATTTTCTACATAGACATTTTTATAGTGTCATCTGAATATGTTCTTAGTAACTGATGTGGTGCTGTATTGCAAACTGTTGGTTAAATAGGAAAAATTAAAATGTATTAGAGAAATTGTGTGTCTAAGGGCCTAATATAAAGGACCTAGCTGAAGAGGGGGAAGCCAGCTCAGAGAGAACTCAGAATCATTATGAAAGAAGTATTGGACCAGTCTTAATGGTTCCTGATTCATTTAATGACAAAGGTGAGTGTATAGAGGACTTGCTGCTAAAATCTGTTGATGGCGTGAAGTTTGGAAAATGCTCGTAATGTGGAGAGAAAGAAGTGTTACACAGAATTTTGGGGTGAATTTCTTGGGCTATGGGCCCAGACATGGGGGAAATCTGAAATATCTTTGTGATGCAGAATACCTCTTACACTTAGCCTCCTTTCCCTCTGAGGGATGGAGTAATAGGAGTGGGATGAAATTTGGAGCCAGGTGCTTTAGGGTGATACACTAAGTTAAAAGCTTGGAGGCTGAATAATTGAAAGGGTCAAAGTAACCGAGCAAACAGCATGGTGCAGTTATGAAGAAGGTGTATGTGCTGTCGGAACACAGTCACAGAAGGTGTTTTCCAGTAGACAGAGGAAATTACTGGTGGTGTTATACAAACATCTGGTGAGACATCGTTTAGTATGCTTCAGAAATAGTCATCCCTTTGAGGAGAAAATAGAAGAAATTGAAATGTGCAGAGACAGGCTCCTAGGATGGATGTGGAAATAGATACTTAGTGAGAAAAAAGCTTGAAGAGCTTCTCTGCAGCAGTCCAGCTAAAGAAACCACATATGTAAATGTTGTCTATATATAAGCAGATGGAAACAGCTAATGGGGGAAAATACTTAAATTGAAAGACAATATAAACAAAACAATAAATGGGCGTAGTCCAACTTCAATCAGGTTTTTTGAGTAAACAGGATCCATGGAACTTGGTCTGATTTTTCTGCTAAATATTAGTGAGATTTGAAAGTAATTCCTTAATCATTGTGGAAATATCAAAGAAAACAAAACCTTAATGTGTATAGCCAAACATGTGAATTTTATGAAGAATTGTCATTGACTAAATAGCATTCCTGCAGCTTCTCACCTTTAAGTTTTTCTTCTATTTCCTGGTATGCAGTGATACCCCAGTGGCTGTGGTGCTTTCTCAGAGACAGCTACTACTTGGCTGCTTTCCTGGTCTAGTGGTAAAATCTGTGTTTTCCAAAGGGTTTTAGCAGGAGGACAGGGAAGGGAACCTAGCCCTTTTATGCTCACTCTTTGTATACTTTGAAATAGAGACCAAATTGCTTTTAGAAGGGGTAATTTTCTTCATTGACCTTGAAGTGTGCTGGATGACAGAGATTGTAATTTGGATACTTCAGTTAGGTGCTTAAAGATGAATCCAAGCCAAAGCATTCAAGAGGGAATAGACTATCTGTCTACAGGGTTTCTGAAATAAGTGGAGAGTAGGTAACTGAGGCAGGGCTGTCATGTTCAGTGGATACAATGCACTGAGATTTCTGACCCTTAAAGAAGTCTTGAAAATTTGGGCATTGCTGTAAATTTTTCCCTTGGTATTTGATGTAGGAAACAGCTTACTGAATTCTGACAAAGAAAGCTTTGTTGCAACTTACCATAAAGTGAGAACCACAGTTTGAGAGTGTGACTTGGAAAAAAATATCCAAGCAGTTAGTATACTGAAATCCTGCTAAAAGTCGATGAAATGTGGGCTTGTAGGTCAAAGCACAATAGCAGCTAGACTGCTACTTGCCATGGGCATTGGTAAGTGCTAGCTACCCAAACATCTTTTGTGACCTTCCAAGCAGTTGCTTGAGGAGCCAAAATTTAATCTCTTTTGCATTGTAAATAATGTCATAGTCAGTTCATTATATGTGTTATTTTAATGCTATATGGGAAAGGAATTACATTCAGTAATTTGCAAATAGAGGAGCGGAAAATTATGGCTAAAGGTGCTGATGATAAGGTAGATTATATTAATGAAAGAAAAATTATTGTGTGATGTTACTACTGCTTTGCATGTGTACTTCAACCACTTCTCTTGTAGTGAAAGGCAGTGGTGGGACAAAGTTTTGGATTCAGAAGATTGGGAGAGGGCTTCAACCTCTGTGGCCACTGGGACCACTGGCTGAGATTAGGGCTGGAGAGAGTGTGCTAGGGCTTTTATTTAGTCTCACAGGCTCTTCAGGGACAAATTTTGGTATTTTTAATGCTCTCTATTTAATTTTAATTTCTCAGGTTTATATTTTTCCTCTTCATTCGGGAAGCTATGTTGCCACTGTATCCTTGCTAGAATTTCTTCTTACTCTATTGAAAGCTTTTTTTGATGGCACAGTTGTTTCAATCAGTAGCTATCAGAATCTTCTGGTGTTATTAAGCAAAAATGGCAGCTGTTAGAATTCAGTCTTCCTAGTTTACGTGTAAGCAAACCAAATTTCATTGACCTCTTTGACCCTCTTTTTAACACCTTCTTAAATTGTTTTCTCAAATCATTTGGATCAATCTTCTTCCAGAACCAGTGGCAGCTTTTTAGTAACCGTAAAGAAATAAATATTTTAAGTTCTCTGCAGACTTTCCTAACATTTTTTTTTATTATTTTTTTTAACCAGATAAATTTGCGCCTCATCTTGGTAAGCGGGAAAACAAAAGAGTTCCTATTTTCACCAAATGACTCTGCTGCAGATATTGCAAAACATGTGTATGACAACTGGCCGATGGGTGAGTAGCTCTGTGGCTTTGGATTTTAAACTGGTGAGCAAGGAGCTTCCCTGTATTGTCAGACTGAAGTGTCAATAAACTAATCTCTGTGCTCAACATTCAAATCTAAGTATGTTTTTTCAGTATCTGGACTGGTTATAAACCTACAGATTTATACAGAAATACAGTTGTCTTGCCTTCTTTTTGCCAGTTTCTTCAGCTGGGGAGATTTTTAGATGTCTGAACTGTTCCCTACTTTATTTCTAAAATTTGCTTCCCCAAACTGAAGTACTTCTTTCCCCCTATCTTTAGACTCTTTTCTTGATCAGTCTTGTAAGGATCTAGTAAGTGAGAGGAAATGTTAGAGATATAAAACCTCTTACGTGAGGACAGCTAATATAAAGCATGGCATGTCACAGGAACGCATTAGTACAATTAAGTACTTCTTCCTTACTGCCTTTATCTTGGAAAGGATCTGTAATACTGATATTTTCCTGGGGAAAAAAAAACCCTAATATAAAAGCACATTTTAAGAGTCATTAAAAGACTGGAGGTTGTTTGTGTGAGTGTATTTGGTGTTATGCAGGAATACTGGCTTCAGAAAATGGACTTGAGAACTTAAGATGTGTATTCACATATGTGAATAGTTCCCCAAAACAAAGTGCTTCTGTTCTGCCCGACTATGATTTCATGGGAAAATAGCCAAAACACAGACATAGCATTACATACGATGAAAGAAAATGCTTCTTTTGGTACAGGACTTCATTTGGGTTACTGTTTTGATGTTAAAAAGACTACTATTTAGACGAACTAAAACATTGCCCTATCTGTTTTTGTGGTGCCTTTGTCAAAGACATATGGTAGATGATAATTTATGCCAAAAAGTTAGTGCTGATAATCTGTATTTTAGGCCTTAAACTGGTCTTTGAGGTCAGGAAAAACAGAGTTTCAGGGGACTTGTTGTCTGTTTGATTTGCTGGGATGCAGTATTATGTATTTAGTAAACATGTAATGAAGGAGCATGTTTTATGTCCTCTGAAGTATTAGATACAGATGTAAAACAATTTACCACCAAGAAATGTGGTTGATGTAGCATCTCTGTAGCTGCTGTACATATTTTAATATGTGCCTTCAACATAGTTGTCATAACCAAATGTTCGTTGAGTACTTTTGTCTGAATTAGTAAAGGCAGAACTGGATTTTTTTCTTGCTTAAATTTATGCCTGAACATGTGATGTCATGTTCCCAGTCTTGTGAAGGGCTTGAAAGTTGCAGATTCTGAGTTTAGAGTTGGGTAGAAACCCAGACTTTTATACCTCTCCTTTAAAAACAAAAGAAAAGTAGAACCAGACATGGAAGGCTCAGTTCAAATACCTGCTGTCCTGAGGGAGTGCTCTAAATCTTTATGAATATTTAATTGCCTTTGCAAAGAAGAATAGTCTCAATTTTAAAGGCAGAAATCTGCTTCAGAATAGCATATAGTTGTCCACTATATGAATAGCATATGTTAGTCCACTAACTGTTTTCAGACTGAGTGCCCCCCTTTGCCACACGACTGAGAAATCTTGATGAGGACTAAAGCTTCCTTGAAATAGAGATGATATGAAGTGGTTATTTTTTGCCACCATTTTGACTCGTCACAATCTTGTGGGGAAAAAAGTCACACAATATCCTCAGTCACATGCTGGCAGGATTAAGGCAAACCTTTCCCCACCCCTTCTGGCAATACAGTTGTTAATTAAAGATCTCTTGACTTCTAGTAGAAAATACCTAATTTATTTTAATGCATATCTTCTAGGTAGGTTACCTATTCTCTTCTTCCTCTTCCCCTTATAAATAATATTAATATTTTTCCTGTACAGCAATTATCTGAACTTAAAAAAAAAAAAAGAAAAAGTAGATTCAGTGAGTCCTTGGCTCATTTAGTCGTCAGTGGAAATTAAAATTTGAATTCATGTCAGAAAGAAATGTTTCAGACTGCCAGCCAAGAAGCAAAAGTTAAAAGGATGGGTAACTTGGCAAGCTTAACAGTGAGAAAATACCTGTGCCAAAATACAGTCTGTCTTCTTTTGGTTGTGATTTTACATCATTATGGCACTGTAAACAACCTGAATTTCTCCTCTTTACAGCCATGGTATAGTGGAGTTCGGACTGTATGGACTTAAAAATAAAAAAACCACACCGAAAACTAAAATTTGTATCTTACAGTGTGTTAATTCAGATCCTTGACATAGGCCAAAGCATAGCAAAAGGGGCGTATACTTGAATTGCAAGACAATTGAATGAGACCCTGAGTGCAAATACTTGAAATTCAAATAGCTTTGCTTGCCTAATTTGATCTAATCTTATGAACTAGGCACATAGCAGCACCTGGGAATGTTGCAGCCTCTGCTGTTGGTACCAGCCTTGCCTCTGCCGCGTTCTGGGGCTGATGGCTCCTGCTGCCTGCGTCTCTGCCTGCTTGCTTTTCACACCAGATGCCTCTCCGTACACTCTGCAGCCATGGCTTTTGTTTCAAATGCTTCCCCTTTCCCCTTTTCGCTTCTTCTCCTCTTGTGGTGCCAGTTGATACTGCCTGTATGTTAATTGTATGTTCCCAGTGAACAGGTTGGTTTCTGTGGCTTGTTGGGATCCTTTGCTGAATATTCATTTTGGTATATAAACATTACAAAAGCAGGAAGAGAGAACGTTTGTGAACAATCGTTGCCAGATATCTGGTCAGCTACAAAGCATAGGACACTGTATTCCCAGAGAGCCCATTTAAATTCAGCATTTCAAGGCTTTATGATACTTATTCTGAAAGCAAAGTGCATATTTATTTGTTCTTCACATTGTGACAGGGAATGGTGAAAGATCATTTAAGCTTGTAATTTATTTATGATGACTTAAGTGTTATAGGAAAATGCATGCTTGCTTTTCCCAAACCGCTGTTTGCCACATGAAAACAACCACGGGTTGGCCTTTGAGATGTTCCTTAACATGTATGGGTGGGTGTCTGCTGTGAGAGAGCCTCTGTTCCAGCTCTCCACGGTGGCTGCTGGGGGCTGCTCAGGTCACTTCCCCCTCTGGACACGTAGCTGGTTGGATCTGGCCATCATCGAACAGCGCTGAGCTGCCTCCGGAGCTTTTTTTCAGTGCTGTGATCTCAGAGTCCTGTTTCAAATGACCCATCACATGCGCTTTTGCTCTGTGTGTGGCTGCTTCCCATTGCTGGAGAACGCCTCCAGTTAGTCAGTTAGTCGGTGCAGAGGAGTATGGCTTGGGAAACTTCTGAATGGACAGAAATTAAGGCACTTTTAGCTTGGATATTAAGAATCAGGAGGCAACTTGTATATAGGGAATATTTTGTTTAGGACCTGTTTATATGCTAAATATATCCTGCAGTCTGTGAAGTCACTAATATTTATACTTGCAGACATCAAATTATGTGTTTTAATCCCCAGCATCAAATAAAAAATTTAAGAATAGACTTCAGGAATTACGTTCCTGTATCTTCAGCCTATGTTCTCAAGTGTTTCATGCAAAATAGCACTGTTCTTAGTATTCTTCCTGGGTAAAGGTGAGAGAAATAACAAAAGATGTTTTTATTACCATGTAACTGTGAAAACTCTCTCTCTTCAGATTGGGAAGAAGAACAAGTCAGCAGTCCAAATATCTTGCGGCTTATTTATCAAGGGAGGTTTCTTCATGGCAATGTGACATTAGGAGGTATGAAAATACTTTTCATTATGTATGTTACAGTCAGGCAAAGGGGATATTTATTTACAGTGCAGTGAATACTACTTTACTGTTCAAGATCACAGTATGGCTTCCTTTATACTTCTTTTATACTGCATGGAGTAACATTTTACCTTATTGTGTATTTTTCCATCTTGTTACCACTAGTTGTTAAACTTTTGGAGGTACCACCTGCTAAGTCGAGTCTCCTCTTGCACAAAGAAGCTAATGCTGCTTTTATTTATCTTTCTAAATGGAATATTTTGTTCTGCCTCTCTTACACTGGACTTACAGGGCAAGCTACTTAATAAGTATCTGAAGTATTTTAAAATTTTTGATAAACTTTATGATAATTGGTCAAACAAAACTTTAAATCTTAATGCAACGCAGGAAGACATCCTATGAATGAGAATGAGGGGAAGCATTCTTGCTGTCCAGTGCTCTCCCGGGGATACAATTGCATAGTTATGCGAAAACAACAGTAAATGGCTTCACTTCGTGCGCTAAGGAAATGCTATTCAACTGTGCCCCCTCGTGGCAAGTGTTTCCTCACAATTACGTATTTTGGTGGAAACCTTTGCTAGAGGTGTGACACACATTTGTAACAGTAGTCTTTCCTTTTGTAGGTAGCATTTGCCAGTGTGAATATTAATAGTATCAAAGACTAAACAAAATGAGACACTGTTTTCTGTGCCAGTTTAAAAATAGGTTAATACCATTACTTCCTCTGTATGTTCACGTTGTTCATGGTTTGTTACTTGAGTGCAGTGCAGAAGGGAGAATATAATATAAAATCACCAATTAAATGTTTTTGAAGTTAAGATGAACCTAAAAATAATATTTCTGGACTGCTTATGGTGATGTTCCATGAAGAAGTGACTGGGATGATATAGCCATTGATTCACCTTCTACGATTCCCAGTATTGGCTAGGGATGTACTTTTGAAATATATTTACTCTCCACATATATAAATTTTTAATGCTGCTATATATACAAACAAGATCATTGTCAGCTCAGCTGGAAGAACTCTGAAATTTTTATTCACTCTTCAATTTGTATTTTTACCAGGTGACAATGAGTGCAGCTAGTAGCAGTTGGAGTAGAGTTGAAAGACAAATGTTAAGTCTTGGATCATCTCTGCAGTTAAAGATGCTAGTCTTACCCTACATTTCCAGGCAAGGATAGCTAAATGGGATTTACTTTGCCATTCATCTCTGGGTATTGCTCTTTACCACCAGCATTTGTTCCCTTTAGTGACATTCGTCTCAATCTGAAACAATTTTGAATATTTGTTCAATATATTTAATATATTATTTAATGATTTGAGCTGAAAAATAATAGCTGCATGCTAATGCCTCTTGCGTTAACTTAGGTCTATGATTTGAACACTTAATTGAGCTCAGGGCATTTCAGTTCATTCTTAATCATTCATGCATTGCGATTTAATCATCAGGTTTTTACCCCAAGGATCTCACATGTATATTAGTGTTTTTCAAAGATCTTTTTGTTGCTGTGTTGTTTTAAGAAAAAGAATCCCTAAAACATTGGCTTAACTTCAGTACTAATGAAATTATCTGGAGTAAGATTATACAGCTGAAAGGGGAACAGGAATTCATGAAACAGCCTGAAAAGACTCTTACTTCAGTTTGTGGTGTTCATTAGAGGTAACCCTAAGTGAACTAGTTACCTTTAAAAGGGAGGTGGAGGGGAGAGGAAATTGCTTGCTAAACACAATATTTAATTTCTTATGCTGTTATAATACAGTTTCATTAAGCTTTTTTAGCTGCAGTTCTCTATATTGAATTATTGCACTTAGTGATATATTTGTTTTAGGTGATAAGGAAATTGACTGGAGTTTGGACCTACTGAAAGTCACTCTATCATCAAGTGAAACAAAGGTTTCCAGGGAAAAAAATTGATGTTTTATTTTTTAATGGGAGTTCATTTTCGTTCACATTTTAAAATTACATTTTAATGTTCTAATTGTGACCTAACATGTCTGTGTAGCGACTTCTGAATTTGAGACTCCTATAAACCAAGATGATTTTCTCAAAAAAATGAGAAATTGTTAGGAGAAATGCTTTTGAGTGAAAAATTTTATTTTAAAGAAACCATCCCTTTTGCTGCCTTCTCTGAACGGACTGTCCCTATAAGAAGAGTAAAGCTAATGGCACTAGAGGTGATAAAGAAAAATGGAACCCTCTGTAGAGCTTGCTGCGCTGCTCTTGCCTGCGGTGCTTGAGCCACACTGTTTTCTAGTGTCCTGCCTGTGCAGAGGCTTGGGGAGCTGGCTAGCAAGGCAGTCTGTTGTTCAGCTTCCAACAGGAAATTTCATCCTTTTGCTAAATATTTGTTGTGTAGTTTAAATTTCAAATAATATTAATTAGGGAAGTAATACATAATCGACAGTTCTCCATTCCTTGGTAGACAATGGTAATCAGCAGCATTTTGCTTCCTCATTTGTAGGGAAGGGTGGAAGGGAAGTCAACCCACCATGTACCATCCACATTGCAAAAAGGGGGGAGAAGTTAATTCTGAGAATAGAAAGCATGGAAAAACAGTTGAATTGAACAGATGGGAAAGGAATTAAATATGATTTTAGTTTAAGTGGGAGAATGGAGTGAGAGAAGAAAGAGAAGAGCAAGAAAGGATTCCAGAGCGTAGGTTAGGGTGCTCAGATGCTGTCATGGTGCTCCAAGAAACTAGAAATTGCTAGCAAGAACTTGTGTGAACTATGCAAGCTAGTAGCTGAAATGAGTTGATTGAAATATTAGCATAGTTTTACTTGATTACTGCAAACAGTTGTGGAGATTAACTTGCTAATCAAGTCTCCTGAAGTGTCTTGGTATAATGAAAGATGTCCCTAAATGTGATTAGTTTGTGATATTTTGCTCTTTCTGTAATGCCTTTTCAAGAGTTTGTTACAAAGACAATCCTTTCATTTGCTAAGAGCATGTTAACAGTCTATTAGAGTTTTCAGTTGTATCAAGTATCCAAAATCCATCATTGTCAGACTTTAAGCTATGAATAGCTTCTAGCTGTGGGCACAGGCAGTGCTTCAAGTAAACTAAGCAACTTTCAGATTTACCTTTCTGGGGAGGTGGTTTTTCCCAAAGTACGGCTCCTTCAAAGAAGCTTGTGGAGTTCTGTATCCCTTTGTTTGCTTACACTTGTGTTTTAATCATAACTTGCATTTTTTCACACAAATACATAGGCAACAAACATGATTTAATAGCAGTGTTTTAGTGAGGCTTGTACTGAATACACCTAATTATCAAATGCTAGGTTTTTTTTTTAATTAGTGAGTCTATGCTATAGTGATTAAAATACAGAGGCATTTTTCTCTTCTGTTACTTTCAGGTTTGTTTGCCATTCATTATTCAATTATTCACTTAAAATGCCATGATACACCGTATATGAAAATAAAAGATGTAACGAGTTTGATAGGACAAATTCTCTTCAATTCAGAGTGATTTGTGTATTTGGGATTAAATTTTTGTTAAATTTATCACTAACTTTTTTTCCTCTATAAGCCATGAAGGAGAAAACTTAGAGCATCTTTATCTTATCAGAAAAACAATCAAGGAAGATACTTTAAGTATACACCATGTTTGTATACTTAAATCATTTCAATTTCAGAAATAAGCTTTTTGGAATGCACCACTTTTTTATTTTGTGTTACTAAAGCTCACAAAGGTAGTATTGTGAGAATTACTATATTTGATTTAAAGTGTTTTAAATTTGATATTTTTCACATGCAGCTGATGTTACAGGTTAATATTGAAAAGCAAGATGCAAACATTTTATATTGTGAAAAATCTATGTCATGGGTCAAAGTATGTTTTAGGAAAATGTGTTTTACAGTAGTGGCTCAGGGTTTTGATATCTCAGGAATAACAATTTAGTGGCTGAATTAGCTACTTTTTTTGCATCCTTATCACTAAAGAGTGCTTAACATCTGAGTCTTGGTATGAATGCCCACTTACGCTCTTGCTCAAAGCTGGAATGCTAAGTTTCCTAATGGGAGTATCGTGTCTCTAAGAAAGCCATGTTTTAAGTGACTATTATCATGTCCCCAGGCCCTGATTTACAGAACTTCAACCAATAAGCAGTTCAAACCTAACAGGATGAACTTTTGAACAGATGCTAATCCAATTATAGCTAGTTTCAGCTGGGTATTTTGAAGAAAAAAAGACTGCGGTAATGTGTTAATAATTGTCCCTTTCTCCTTTTGCAGCATTAAAACTTCCTTTTGGCAAAACAACTGTGATGCATTTGGTGGCTAGAGAGACATTGCCAGAGCCAAACTCTCAAGGTAGGCTGCACACTTTTTACTCAAGTACATGGCACAGTGGTCAGATCTCTTACAGGCTTTTTGACTATTTCATAAGAGAGAAAATCAAGTCCTTGTTCTCTTTTGTGAAGGAATTAATGGAATGCTTTTGTACGTGATAGTAGAAAACTAAGACATTAACTTCCTGTTTAGCATTTTTGTCAAGCACAGAAATTTACTGAAACATTAAAAGCTCTTGTTTTTATTGTGAAAAACCAGTCCTGATTTATTTTTCAGTTATGTACACATGTGTAGAATAGTAAATAATTTTTTAAACTGAAAATAATAAAGAACAGACTTGTATTAAGCATGCTCTCACACAGAACAGCCTAATTGCTTTAGAAATGCCATGTAAGCAAAGCTTTCTTCTTGCTCTGCAGGTCAAAGGAACCGTGAAAAAACTGGAGAAAGCAATTGCTGTGTAATCCTGTAAACCCTGTTAGCTTTACCTGCTAAGTGTGATGTAATATAGTCTTTGTCTTTCATGCTGCTGGAATAGAAGAGGCCCTACCTTGCTTCAAACACCTATAGGAAGAGCCTGTCTGTAAATCCATGGAACTGAAATATTACATGAACGCTGTCTCATTAGTCTTTTTTTTAAAAAAAGGTGAAAGATCTATGAACACTTTCATTGTTTATTTTTTTCAATTCCTCGTTTTTGTTTGTTGAATAATCTTACAGTACATCACTTTTTGAAAGAATTCAATCTCCAGAAAGGTTTGTGTTCTTTTCCATAGCAGGAATCATTTTGCTACCACAAAAATCTCCATTAACTGAATCTAACGAGTCAAGCTTTCTAGATGCAATTTGCACTAAATATGGTTGACAGTAAATTTCTCATCAACAATCTCTAACAATATTTGAGACATCTAGTAATAACCCGCAATGTATAATGCAACACTGGAAAATAGTTTATTAATAATTAAACCAAATCTCACTTATGGCCAAATCAAAGGAAAATCTGTTCAGTCAATTCTACCTAAGTCAACCTTGGTAGCCAAACTGGCACAGAATGCTAACCTAAAGCAAGTCTAACTATATATACTTTCACTGCAACAAACAAAAAAAAAACTATGTGCCTGTAATTTAAAAGCACTCTGTAGAGGGCTGATGAAACTGATTCTTTTGTTACTGCGTGGGCTCTGATCTCGTGTGTTAGTTGAGTGCTTATTCAGACAGCACAAACAAGTGCAGAGAGTGCGTTTCCTAGCCTTAATATGGGAGGGGTAGTTTCCTGTAGTTCATAGGCTTTTATTATTGTGCATAAATGTTAGAAAACATAATTTACTAATCAATTTTATGTATTTGAATATTGGCAATTGGTGTTTTTCAGTCATTTTTCTCATCTGTACCTTAGACTCCAGTGTCATGCTTATTCATTAGAGACTTCAAAAGAATTGTTAAAGTTTAAAAAGCAAAAAGAAAAACTTCTGCCATAATACTAGTTTTGTTTCTTTACATAATCTGCATTTGGTATTAGTGCTTGCAATGGTATTAAAATCAGAAGCTGATTTTTGAAGGCTTACATAATTCAAAAGGATGCCATTCTTTTATTTCATATCAATAATTTAAATGTTGATATGCTAAAGAAATTTGCACAGCACTAAAGCATGAGCTAGTTTCATCTAAACCTGTAAAAAATAATTAAAAAAATATAAAAGATTTTATATTTTTTCACTGGGGAGGAACTCTTCCTGGGTGAAATTACAAATATGTGTAGAATATATTTAATAAAAATCTTATAAAATACATAACTATAGAAGTTAAATATAGATTGGCGTGTAGTATAATAGAACAATATTCCATATAAATAGCTTTAGCCTTTAAAAAATGAGTCACAGGTTGACATTGTGTTCTGTACTTAAGTGTCCACAACTCTTACAGATGTTCTGTGTAATCGTTTTTTTTTGAATGATTGGCATCATTCAAATGTAAACAGGTTATTTTATTCATTGTTACTGCTTTGATGAAATGCTTTATATGCAGTAGATTTGCAAAAAATATTGTTCATACTGATCAGAATTAAATTTGTATAGAGCAGAGTTTTAAAACAAATTGTAAATAGCACTAAACATTTTCTTTCTGCAACCTGTACTGATAGACTCTTCTGTAAACTAAATAAAAGGATATTGTAGTGCATTTTGTTCGTGTTTCTAGGGTTGTAACTGGGTCTGTAACTGCTTTTAATAATACTTCTTAATCTGGAAATTCAGTAAGGACTCCATTTTATTTATTTTTAAAAAAGGAGGGGCACAAAACCTGCTGAAAAATGCTAATGGGATTTCTGTTTTGTTTTTCTTTCACCTCATAAGTGGCCTAGAAGGTTTTTTTTTCTGTGGGAGGAAAGTGAGCACGGGCAGTTGCCAATGTACAGCTGTGTCACACCCTGATGCCTCACAAGAGCCTTGTGCTCCTACTGTAAGTTTTTGTAGTCTTCATGTAGTCTTCATTTGCTGATAGCAAAGAGCATACACACACCTCTTGGGGTGTTGGGAACTGAGATGACAGTGTTATGTACTACTTTGGGAGGGGGCATTTCCTAGTATTCTGCAGTGTAGTTGCTAAAAAAGAAACTATAGGGATGCAAACTTTTTTATTTAGGAAGAAAAAAGTGTGATAGACTTCTCTTTTCCAAAATGCTGACCATCTAAGTAACACAGTCAGATGGGAAATGGCTATGACAGTACAAGAAAAAGAAACGGGCTGAGACATGACATGCTTTGTTAGTTACACAAGTCTTTCAAATGCATTGATTTTGAAAAATGAATGTATGAGAAGTAATCCTGGTTTGAAAAAGTAGCTGGGTACTTAATATGGAATAAATGCATGAAAATCCTGTATTTGGTGAAGTTCTGTAGCAAAGTGTGTGGAGTTCCCTTTTGGTAAGATGAGTAAGATGCATGTATGCACATGTCCAAGCAAATCCATAAAATGCTGCCTGGCATTTAAAGCATGAGCTTGCCAAAATAACTCCTGCTGAAAGTGGCTAGAACTGCTTGCCTGAATTTTCCCACAAATTGTCAGAGTTCTGCCCGTGGAAGAGCATTTTGGTTGTCGCGTGAGGGGGGTGGAAAACTGGAACAGGGGATTGCAAAACTGGAACAGGGGATTGCTAAAAGAATTGTGTTTTTTTTCTTGCATGTTTTGTATTGTGGATTGTATATTTGCCAAAACAAGAGCAGTAGCTCTTAATCCCAGATTTCTCAGCCTTGCTAAAGCTAAGGCAGTTGGGTGCTCTGATAATGCGTTGAAGAGTTTGACATTTAGTTTTTTACTGTTAGGTAGAAATGATCTTTTCCCTATGGATGAGTTGATAGATTTCATGGAGAAAAGGAAGGAGAGTATGAATTGGAGCCCTTCTTATTCTGAAATATCATGAAGGGACTACATCTGTCTCTTATACCATTGTGTGTATTTGTTATCAATCATAAATTAATAATTATACATATTGTGGTTGATACCCAGAGGGCTGTGCAGCCCTTCCAAAGGACTTTAAAAGGTTAGAGACATGAGCAGAGAGGAACTGTCTGAAGTTCAGCAAAGACAAGTGCAGGGTCCTGCACCTGGGGAGAAATAACCCCCTGCACCAGCACAGGCTGGGGGCCAACCTGCTGGAAAGCAGCTCTGTGGGGAAGGACCTGGGGGTCCTGGTGGACAACAAGCTGTCCATGAGCCAGCAGTGTCTCCTTGTGGCCAGGAAGGCCAAGGGTATCCTGGGCTGCATTAGGATGGAAAAGCATTGCCAGAAGGTCGAGGGAGGTGATCCTGCCCCTCTACTCAGCCCTGGTGAAGCCATATCTGGAGTGGCCAACTCTGGGCTCCTCAGTACAAGAGAGACATGGAGCTCCTGGAGCAGGCCCAGTGGAGCAACAAAGACAATTCAGGGACTGGAGCATCTCTCTTACAAGGAAAGGCTGAGGGAGCTGGGCCTGTTCACCCTTGAGAGAAGACAACTGAGAGGGGACCTCATCAATATAATTATCTAAAGGGAGAATGGGTGTCAAGAGGATGGATCCAGGCTCTTCTCAGTGGTACTGAGCAATAGGACAAGAGGTAAGGGGCAGAAACTGATGCACAGGAAGTACCACCTGAACACGAGGAAGAACTCCTTTACTGTGTGAGTGACCAAGCACTGGAACAGATTGCCCATAGAGGTGGTGGAGTCTCCCTCACTGGAGATACTCAAGAACCATCCGGATGCAATCCTGTTCCATGTGCTCTGGGCAGGGCCTGCCTGGGCAGGGAGGCTGGATCAGATGACCCACTGTGGTCCCTTCCAGCCTGGCCCATCCTGTGATTCTGTCATAGCTGGTAGCAGTGAAAGTACTTTGCAACTTCTGGTTTTTGGGAGGAATTAAATCAGTTGCTGGAGGAAGAAAGTGTGGCCACTGTAATGTTAAAGGCTTTGCTAAGGTGTTGCATCAATATTAATCCAGTGCTGATCTCTGCAGTTTCTGATTACCTTTCCTTAGTACACTGCATTTGCAACAGGAGGAACAGTGATTTGATTTGATTTAATTTAATTTAGAAGAGAAACATACAGCACTCTGAAAAAACTTCCTTTCTGTCTCACAGGTAAGAAGGCAGGCAGGTGTTTCTGGGCTAGCCAAAAATCAGGAGTGGCTGCTGCTGCTCTCAGACAAGTGAAGCTTGTGTATTTTATGGTTCTGTGTGTGCACTGATAAGATTTGTTACACAAATCTTGGTTCAAGAAGCAAATAGGGGGATGAATATACTTCTCCATCTAAAACTTTTTTGCTAACTTTATGCTAATTAAATGGGTAAGCTTTATATGTCCTGTGTAAATTGGCATTTAGACAATTAACAACAGTTGCACTATTGAAACCAAGAAGAATTCTTTGCTTAAATCAGAAGAAATGCCAAGTTTTGTTAAGGCTCTAAAATGAGAGTTCCTAGCCCATTTATTTCTTCCGAAGTACTTAGGTTCTTCCTAGATACTCTGTCTTGGCCATAGCTTCTCAGTTTCAAGCTTATTTTTGGAGCACAATAAAAGGTTTGTTGTTACTCAACAGCCTGACAGTAATAAATGGTTCATGATGATAAGCTGTTAACAATCCTCATAAAGTAGTGGCATATTTGTCCTGTGCCACGTGTACATACCTGTGAAAAGGTTTAAAATGTAATAGCTGATTTCCTTACCAATTTATTACAGTAGACTGTATAATTACAAAACCTCATTATGTTCTGGAGGGGTTTTTTTCAATAGCTGTGATTAACTTCTGCTGGGTTTTTTGAAATTGATGTATGTTTGGATTTGGTTTTTTAAATTAATCTGGGAAAGGAGTGACCAGTGAGATAGAAAATAGTAATCACTAAAGTCAAGCTCACAAAAAATGAGAATGTGATGTTACCTTATCAAGCTCATGGAGCGGATCACAATGACAAATGAAGTTGCAGTTTGGAATGTGAAGGATGGCATAGGTAAAGAAAGCAAAGTACTCATAAAACTTTTGAGTTTTAAAATTACCTGGATCAGCCTGGGTCCAAGTTCTGGGCATCATGGACAGATACTCTGTATTGCAAGTTCCTTCGGATTTTGAAAATGCTAACAAAAATAGTGAGGCAGCAGAAATATTATAGAGAAATTGAAGAGAATGAAAGGTTAAAATAGCTACAGGTACGATTAACACAGAAAAACAAGATGGAGAACTTCTATTTTTGTCTTGTAGCTTTATTGGCCCAGTTTTTACATTTGTCTTTAAAGCAGAGATGACAAATTCAGGTTTGATAAAAACATTTTTTCATTAAGTGAATGGCACTCACTGCTATCAGATGTAATTCAAGGAATACAGCTGAGCAAGATATATAAAAGAAAAATTGATCATTGTATCAGTGAAAATTGATAGAATTTCCAGAGTTATCAAAGTTAGTGATGCCAAACTCCAAACAAGGAAGTATTTTTGTCCTTCAGACATGACATTACTGTTCAATGAAGAGCCCAGCTTTCAGGGAAAAAAATACTTCAGGCATGTTACAACCTCCATTCTGTACAAGCAACTGCAGGGCTATCATGTACCCCAGCAGGAGTTTGTCTGCAAACCTCCTGCTTCCCAAGAGGGAATTTTGATCAAAAGCAAGGTGATGTTTGTAGTATCCTGGAGCAGGCTGGAGGGAATAATTTACTGTGTTTTAGCTGGTAGAGAATGCGAACTGCAGTTCCTTAGGGCAGAAGCTGATGCCTCTTGAGCGGTGCCAGATGCAAGTACCCTGCTTTTATCAATTCCAAGGACACTGAATTTATAGGTAGTAAATGTTTTGACTCTTCTGACAGAAAATACTCTTCAACTGTTTTGTTTGGATAGAGGCAAGGTAGTGGGATGAAACTGCAATTTTCTTTTTTGTACTTTCATCTAGTCTCTGAACTAAAGATCAGGAAGAAACAATGGGAGAAGTTTTAGGCGTCTACCATAGGATCAACCATTAATGGCTGGTCAAAATTGACTGACCAGCAACTATCCATGCCAGAAAGAACAGCTGTGGGAAAGAGGTGACCACTGCCCACAGTCGTCAGCTAGTAGACAGGGTGAAGTAACTTAGGTTGTGAAGGGGGGTAAGAAGGGGATGACAAGCTGTCATTTCATGAGGCTTTCAGTTGTTGCCTGGCAAAAAAAAGGGGATTAGGATCGTGCACCAATCACTGGGAAGCAGAAAAAGAGGGTGAAACTGCCCATAGAGGGTAGACTGGAAAACTACTGCTTTAAAAAAATCCATGGTACTGGAAGTCAGCTGGAGGCTGGTTAGATGATATTGGACTTCCAGACTGAGATAGGAAAATATATACTGGTGTCTGTCTTACCTGGATATGTCTGTTACCTGTGCTGGCTAAACTAAAGAAAGATTGGATTTCAGTTCTTTTACTTTCTGCAGCTTGCATGTGTCCCTAAATAAGGATTGTTAATCCCCAGTGCTGCCAAGGTTACGGCTCTGCTGTAGCAGGGGCAGAGCTGGCAGGGAGCTCGTGCCCTGCAGCCTCACTGAGTGAAAAGTCCTCACCACAACTGTGTGTGCACACCAGTGTGAGAGGAAAAGCATAAAGGTCTTAAGTGGGATGAAATGTCAGTGTGGCGAGTCAGCAAGTGTCCAACGAAAGGAACTCTACCAAATCCGTGTGACTGTAGCAGCAGCTGAGTTTTGCGCCTTTCTGTGAACTTTAGGGTATTTTGGAAAGCAAGTATGCAAGAGTCTTCTCTTGTACTCCTGTGTTAGCTAAGCAGTGTCAGCCAAATCTTTTGCTTCCTGTCACCCTCGTTGACAGCATCCCAGGGAAGGGTCTTCTCTCAACAGATGGGTATGAAGGCTTCTTCTCGCTCTTATTTCTTTTGTCCTCTGAGCAGTGACCATCTCTGGCTTCATCACCAAAGTCTTTGAGCATCACATCATTCTGATTTTCTTCCAGTCTGATGTTTTTGGTTGCAGAGGACAGTGATTACCACCAGACACCTTCTCTACTGAGTCGAGTCCACGGCAAGGACTGGAAAAAGACGTTGCCAGTGTGGATGCAGTATCCCCCTGCAGCTATCTTCGCTGAGCTGTGGACAGGACTCCACCGTGGTGCTGGTTGTTGATGTGGAGTCCGAACTACCTAGAGGAGAGGAAAACACTTTGAGCTTCTAAGAAAAGGGCAGACCCACTGTTCATGACACTGGCCATCGCCCAGCTCCAGTTGCAGCTTCTTTCATTTTGGGTAAGACAGTGTGTGGCAGCAAAGAACTTCATTGGTGATCAAACTAGTAAGAGCTACTGGCCCTCCTACAGCAGGAAGGTTGTAACCCTGGAGAGCTTTTCCAGGTCTAATTCTGACAGCAGATGTGGGTCAAGAACATCCTAAGCTCTGCCCCTACTGCAGAGGTGAGTGCTGCCCTGGTACGGAGCTTCCCTGGGACCATGGGAAACAGGTGGGGGAAGAGAACCAGGGGAGGTGGTTTGGTACCTAACCCTGCTCCTCTTCTCAGCTGCTGGAGCTCCTTGTCATAGTGGACCAGGGTTGGGATCACTGGCCCTGGCTTCAGCATCCCAAGCTGCCCTCAGAGGAACTTGCCTGTGGACTGCTCAGCTGCCAGTGCATTTTACCATCTTGAGGTTTGTCATGATTATAATAATCCTCAGCTCGCGGTTGGGAGGCTGGGATGCAACTGCGGGGTTGGGACACCCTGAGGCAGCCCTGTCCTAGGAGAGCCTCTGGGGAGATGCAGTCAGTCCACATCATTTCTGCCAGCTTCCCATGGCTGCACAACTGCTCATCTGTGCTTCCAGCCTCTGTTCAGAAGCTGACCTTGATTACCACAGTGCTGCATGGTTCAACCTGACTACCGGGGAGCAGTCTTTCTGCACCCCCTTATTCCCAAGTCCAGCAGCCATACCTGAGCTGGTAACTCCCCTGAAATCAAATATTCTGATGAGCTCCCTGGAGGCACGCTCCCACCAACAGGATAGGGGGGCTTGGGCTTCCAGAAGTCCTGTGGGGGTACAAGACTCATTTGCCTCATAGGCCTGGCAGCTGCTGCCTCCCCCTAGGCTTTTTGGGTGTGGGAACTGCAGGGGTAGTGGGGGTTTCACTCTTCAAAGACATAGTTTCTTCTGCCTGGTGGTTAAAAGCCACGAGGAGGCTTTTGTTCTTGTTAAATGTCATGTGTGTCCTCCTGTGCCTGGCTGGTTTTTATCACCTAAAAGTTAATAGTTAAACCCCAGAGACTGCAGCCGGGTACTGAGAAGCCTCTTGTTACCTCTGGAAATTAAAGCAGCTTGAAGGTGTGGTGACTTGTTGCCTGCATATGTGCCAAACGCCCACCCTGCCTTTGAGGAGGGCAGGGTTATCCATGATGTATGATTGTGCATGGATGGGAGGATCCGTCTGCGGCGAGGCTTGCATGCACAAGTTCATGGGCTCCTTGAGGTAGCATGGTCTTAAAGATGCTGGGTTGGCATTGTGGTATCTAAATCTTTAACTCAACTCCCCTTTGATTTAGTAAAGAACTTTGCTCCTGTTTCCTGGAAAGGGGAATCAATGTGCAGAAGCTGGTCAGCTCTATTTTTTTTTCAGGTAATAGTTCTGCTGGAAATAGTTGCCTGGAGGGTAGGGGTAGGTATTCCCCTGTGCTCAAAGAGGGAAGAGTTGGCCAACAGATAACAAACGTGGAGATTCCTCACATCATCCTTAGAGTGAAATATCACTGATGCCAGGGAAAACCTGAAGGGTTCCTCTCGTCCCTGCAGGCTGATTCCAAAACCTGGAGAGACACGTCTCCTTTTCGGGTGGAAAAATGGAAAATGGAGACAAAAATCACTTTCATGTTGGTGGGTTAGAGCAAACACAAGAGTCTGGTGATAATAAAACTGAGAGCATGAATTATTTGGCATTCAATGTACAACTCACCTTTTCAGCCATGGAGAGGTATTTAAATGTGAATGGTTCAGTCCCTCCACCTCTGGGATGAATACTCCCTGACTCGACAGATCTTTCCTTGAGGAGAGCCAGTGGGATTTGCAAAACCCTGCATTGAAGTTTATTATCTGTCAAGTGAGAGTATGGTGAAACCTGATAGCCCTCCAGTGCTCCTGGCCCTGTGTTGGGCAGCCCCAGCCCTGCTGGCACCAGTGTGGGCTGGAAGGAGCGGGGGCTTGGCAGCTGTGCAGAGGAGCCATCTGAGCTGGGCTCACCTGCCTAAGGAGGTTTAAATTTGAGGTGTGGGGAACCCTGATTGCACTGTCAGGCCAAATAAGTCAAAAGGGTTGTGAGCCAAAGCTGAAACAAAGTATTTGTGGAACAAGGAAAAGATCATGTGTCCAACTCCCCTGAAGCAGAGCTGCTGTCAAGAGATGCCGGTTTCCAAGGTGAAAGGTAGCCCAGTAATGGAAGAGGAGTTAAAACGCTGAGTGCAATTCAGCTGGGGAAGGAAGCATGGTACCGCAGTGTCTGGGCATCAGCAGTGAAAGGCTGGCTGTAAATAATGCTGCTTCCAGCACTCTGGGGTTTTGCAGACTGTCATATTGAGGCTCAATCGATCCCTGGATACAGGTGTGGAATTTTGATATCTGGTAGTCCATTACAGCTGCCGTTCTCAAGCTTGTTTCTTTATAGAAGTACAGTTTCTATTGGTGAAAAGAGCTCTGTGTTAAGAAGTGCTCCAAAGGAGAAGAGCTGTTTTCATAAGGAAGCACAGGAATGACTGGTGTGGGGAGCAGAGGCCTTGACTCTTCATCTGATGTTCTTGCCAGGTCCTGACAAGGGACTCACAACCTCTGCAGATCAGGACTTTCCCTCTTGTACCTGCTGCCATTCCTGTGTCAGGGTATTTGTGCTTACTGATATTTTCTTAAAGGTGAAAATAAGGTCTCACCAAATTGTAATTACCAGAACGGGCCCTTTTAGTCACCTTTACAGTACTGTAGAAGTAGCTTGACTTTTTGTCCTGGTTTTGTAATGAAAACAGTATTTTTCTACTGAAACCCAGAAAAAAAAGGTTATGCATGATACACTGAAGATGCAGAAGTATGTAATAAATGCTGTTATTGATTTCTAGACTGAAAATCCATGTTTTATTCAACAAAAAAGGTCTTCTTCTTCTGTGTGATATCCCTTCTTTACACCTCTTTTAAGCATGGAATTCACTTCATCAACATGAAAAATAGCCTTTTTACATAGGATAACATCTTGTCAATACTGGACCATAAATCTTGCCATGCTGAGATGTATCTCCTTCTCGTGGCTACTCCATCACTGCTCTCTTTTGGGACTGCTGGCCCAAGCATGGACAGAGGCAGAGGTCACCACCTCTGGGTCTGGATCAGACCCTGGATGAGGCTGCCAAGTTTTCAGGTATTATCAAGAAACTATGAATGGGCCAGTCTTTGAACTTCTTTAGGAAAACCCTACAGTATTTTCCCCATTTTGTATCTCTGCATGGATCCAGTACCAGTGGTCTGTGTATATATATATATACTTTTTTTTTTAATGTGGCATCTCCAGAATTGTGTTAGCTAAGCTGCAGCAGCAGGAATCAATCTGCTCATATGAGGTAGGCATCTTTATAATGCAGTTGTGTGCAGAGCTAGTGCAGTCATTACTAAGCAATCACAGGAAAGGTTCAGAGCAAATAGCTGAGAACTGCATGGGGAAGGAGGAAATAAGACTGCTGTACTCTGAGACAATATATGAAAGGCTTTCGGCTATAGACAATGGGCTGGTGTGCAGGTACATCATGTGATGACTGAGTGTGGGCTGATGTAAATTAACATATTGGAGCACTGGGGTTAAAATCAGTGGGCTGTCTGCTTTCACTAGCAGCTGTCTCACAGACAGGCTCTTAGTTTCCTCTTCCTGCACATCATCTCTTTGGGGCTTTTTGCATTTGGCTCATGCCAACCTACAGGACAATATTCACCATGTGTTCAGAAGAGGGAAGAGAGATTTTCCTCTGAGCACACAAATACAGCTCTAAGCTGACATAATATCCCTGTTAGGAAAAGGGCAGACAGGGACGGAGGTTGTACTGGTTTTGCCCTATTTAACTTCAGTCCTGTGTTGGTCACTCAGTGCTTTTTTTGCATCTCTCTGAAAAACTGAGGATCCATCTTATATAAATACTTCAAGCTCCTTTGTTACATGCTGCTGTTTTGCAAACTGGTCTGTTAAATCTGTCAAGCCTAAGTGGCCTGATGGACTGTTTGAGAGCTACAGCTGCCGGACAGATTTTGTTCCGTCTTCTCTGCTCAGACTACCCTGGGATTTATCAGAAAACTGGAAATTGCTGCAGTTTTCTTTCTTTCAAAGGCTGCAAGTTGTGACTGGACTGCCTTAGTCCACCGTTGGAAACCATTCAGCAGTTGTTGTCTCTGAGCAGGTCTGTGTTCTGCTGCAAACATTCTGGAAATCAGAAAGGATGATTCTCATTTACATGAAGGACCACATGTGCCATGAGGGAGGTTTCAGCTTTAACAGATGGGAAATTTGCATGTGGATGGAACCTTCAGTGCCTTTGTGTGGACAGTGATGCAGAGGGCTCCCAGCCCACTGAACCTAGATGACACTGGCATTGTTCAAATCAAAGCGATTCCTATCAATGGATGGAGGACAGAGCATCCAGCCTGAGCACCACACAAGGGTAGCAACTGCAAAAGGACTGGTGAAGGAGCCAAGATCTTTTAGAGTCTCCTCCAGAAGAAATTGTTTGAAATAGCCTAAAGAGTGCTGAAGACCCAGTGTCAACACAACTGTTTTACAAACTTTAATTAGCTGAGACTTCATTTTGTCAAGCTATCCTTGTTGCAGGAAGTGATAATGCACTAACAGAAGTAGCCCAGTGCAAGGCTATTGATTTTTAGGTGTATGCTGATAAATGAGGAGCACAGGAAGCAGACTTGGCTGGTCTCCAAGGGCTGTCAATAGAGATGAGTAGCAAAAAAGAGTGGTACTGAGAAATGCTGCCTGGTCTGATTCCCATAGTAGCTGATGGAAAGCTTTCTGTTGACTCTAGTAATTTACGTTTTTTTTCCAATTTGGCTTGTAGCAGACATGGTGAGAGTTCTGATGGAAGTTTCTCACTGAAAGACCTCAAATCCTGTCCAGATCTGGGCCGTTCACTTCAAGAAAGACATTGAGGTGCAGGTGTCCAGAGGAGGACAGTGGAGCTGAGGAAGGTTCTAAAGAGTATGTCATATGATGAGTGGCTGAGGGAGCTGGGCTTGTTTAGTCTGGAGTAAAGGAGGCTCAGGAGGGACCTTATCACTCTCTATGACTGCCCGAAATGAGGTTATAGCCACGTGCTGGTCAGTCTTTTCTTTCAGGCAACTAGCAACAGGATGAGAAGACATAGCCGCAGGCTGTACCAGGGGAGGTTCAGTTTGCACATCAGGAAGAATTTCTTCACCAAAAGGATTGTCAAACATTGGAACAGACTGCCCAGAGAAGTGGTGGAGTTGCTGTCCCTGTAGATATTCAAGAAATGACTGGAGGTAGCACTTAATGTTGTGGTTTAGTTCACATGGTGATGTTTGGTCAAAGGTTGGACTCAATTTTGAAGGCCTTTTCCAAACTCAATGTTTCTATGATTCTATGGTTATGCTGCCATTCAGAGAGATCTAGGCAGCCTGGAGGAAGGGTTCAGAAGAAACTTCATGAAATTCAATAGGGACAAATGCAAAAGATCAGTCCCTCTGCAATGACACAGACCAGGGGACTGCCTGGCTCAAGGTGGTCAGGCTGAAAATGCCCTTTTGCCACAAAACTGAATGTCAGCTGTGAGGGTGGCCAGGCCTTGGAGTGGGTTGTCCAGGGACAGTGCCCTATTTCTTTGCCCTCAGGAGTTTTCAAGACCCACTGGGACCCTGAGTGTCCTGGACAGATCTCGTTGCTGGCCTTGGTCTGAGCAGCAGGTTGGACTAGAGACCTCTCAGATCTCCAGCCTGAACTATCAAATGGTCCTAAGATCAATGAAATGCTGAATTGTTGTCAGCTACAAACTATAGCCTCGTGCATTACTGACCCTCCTGTACATGCAGCAGCCCCAGCCTCATTTGATGTATATCTCTTTCCAAATGGGTCATGACAATTACAAAAAAACAGAGATATTTCAATTAAAAAATGCCGCAGTGTGAGTAGTGACATCAAATGATGTGGCTAATTACTAGGTCCAAAAGCTACTCGTAATTCTTCCAGAAACCTTCTTATTTAAAACCAGGGAGAAGTGAAAAACTAGTTGTCACTATGGAAAAGGCAGTCCTGCTCTTTGAGGCAGCCCTGGGGAGAATGGGAGGAACAGGAATAGCTGCAGCATCCTCTGACAAGGTTCTGCTGGGACAAAAGAGGAAAACTGTGATGTGCATGCACTGGGAAGAGGAGGAGAAAGCCTCTCTCTGGCCCTGTCTGGCTTTGTGTGGCAGGTGGTGAGGACCCCTGCATATTTAAAAGCCTTTGACCTCCAGATTGGAGTGAGGCAGGCAATCCATAATAAGGTAAATTTTAAAAAAGTCAGTATGAAAAGGGTTATTTCTTTTCTCTGTTGCACTCATCAGTGTCTCCAATTCAGATGATTCTACAAAAAAAGAAAAAAAAAAAAGGCATTGGTAATGACACAGAGTAGGGGGCTGTCTGCTTCCTGTCCAGGCCATCTTTTCCTCTGGCAGATATGTCACACCTTCAAAAAAATTGTACAGCTTTGACTTAACAGGCCTGGCTTTCCTGTGCCTCCTGTGCATGAAAGTGGTCCCCAAGCCCCTAAATCGATACATTCCTTCCTGTCCTTCTGAGACCACTTATCTGCAGTTACTTCACTGCTCTTCCTGCAGACTGCTGAGCTTGTTGGTTTGCTGGTTGAGCTGGGTGCACTGAAAGAAACCTTCAAATTCCCGTGCCCCAGCTCAGTTTGCTGCTTCAAAGGCATTTTCCTCTTTTGTCACAGCAAAGCCCAGTCTGTGGAAGCTGCAATTCATTCTGCCACTCCAGCCACTGCCATGTCACCATTGGCAATCGGTGGCATAACAGGAATGCAATTCCTGATGAATGAATAAGACCTTCTTTACAACTGACCCAGAGTGGTCTTAGGCTTCACTACGAGCCCATGCAGTGGAAATGCAGTGTTTATTTTGGAGGGTACAGGCGGGAGCAGTGCTGGATCCCCCTCCTGCGCCTGGCTCTTCCTCACAGCTTTGCTGTACTCCCAGTTAGCCCTGCACCATCCTGCAGCAGAGGTAACTGAAGACACTTTTATTCCCCCCAACAAGTTTTGGCTACTGCTTAGCTGGATTTTGAGCTGTCAGATGACTTTAGGTTATACCTTGATGTAGTATTTATGGAATACCTGGGGAAAACCCTCCTGAGCTCCATTCAGTTCCCTCTGGGTGTGCGCTCCAAGCCAGGGGCTGCTGCCGCCCCCTCGTCTCTCTCCTCGCAGCCCCTTGCAGGGCTGTGCTTGCTGCAGTGCTACTCCCAGGCTCCGCAGCAGGGACTCGGATCACTCCCAGGCACGTGGCATACACCACAGCTTTCACAGCGTCAAATGGTTTGCTTGCCTGCTTGTAAGAAAAGGGCAAGAAAAAAGTGCATCTATTTCACAGGAGTTTATGCAGCAGAGCCACACATCACAGCGTTTCAGGGACACAGAGAGCAGCTTCCCACCGCTGCAGCCCTGAGCATCAGTGGGCTAGGACAGACACAGAGGTACCTCCAAATCAGTGAGCAGGGAATGAGTGGGTCGTAGCTCAGCTCTGGCCCTTCCCCAACCACAGATCATGTGTGCACACAAAGGTTTGTCCTGGCACATCTCTCCAAGGAGTGAATGCCATCCTTGATGCAGAAGGCTTCCTGAGCCACAGGCACTGGATGTGTGGTGAGGGGTTGGCTCCAGGAGGCTGTGCTGGCACCTACAAGCTTGAAAATTTTCCCTCGCCCTCATAATTGACATAATTATCCAATTACAGGAGAGAGATGTTGACTGAGATTCATGTCAAAGGGGAGCCAGGAGGACGGCTGCATTCAGGTGGAATTCTGGCTGAAAAGCAAAATCCCTCAGCTCTGGCTTCTGCTTGAACACCAGGAAGTTTCCCCTTGTCCCTGCCATTTGAGCCATTTCTATTTGCTGGTGCCCATGGTTCTCACCAGGAGCCAACCAGTAACCCAGGCAGAGGTGATATATTCTTCTGTGATTTCAGGAACACAGAAAACCTGTTAGTGTGCCCTTGTCCAGCCCCAATAGCTGGGCACATCCCTGCTACAGGAGAGCATCTTGAAGGCAGCATATGAGCATAAGGGTGCTGCTCGTGCTTCACCTCCTATAAATCATAGATAAGACAGGAGGAAATTCATCCCAGGAGTGTATTTTACTCATATGCAAAATTTTATTTTATTGGCTATTTAATGCTGGCGGAGACTGCTCCAAATCAGAAGGGCAGCTTGGTTTGCTGACGGTCTGTCTGCAGAGATGGGCACAGCTGAATGTGGTGACTGCAGGTAATTGTTCCCTCTTTCTCTGCACAGTGTTGCTGTCTCCTCGGTACCAGCAACCTGCAAGGAGACACAAAAAGGAGTGGTGGCAAACATCCTCGGCAGCGCTGAGTGTATGGCTGTAGAAAAGCAGAGGAGCGATGGAACAGTTGCCGCTTACTTGCCTGAGGGGCTGCCCCTGGGTTTTGCCCATCTATTTTTTAAGTGTATTTTATTGAGACTTATACATGTGCAGTGGCACAGAGCCACAGCTGAGCTCTGAAGAGAAGGTGGCATTTGGGCTCCTGGACAGGCTTTGCTGAAGTGAGGTTGCCCGAAGCAAGTTTCAGAGGGGATCCTGGCCCCTTCCCTGCCTGCTGCTGCTGGCATGGCCTCAGCATCCCTCTGCCACTGCTGGCCTATTGACCCTGTGAGTGGACACAGGAGATGCTGGTCTCAGCTCATGTTTCTCAATGGTATTTTTTAACTTGCTTTTTGATCTCTTTTACTACCATAGATCTAAAAGGCTGTCATCGCCCTCCCTGTCTCCAAGGAGAAAAAAGGAGGGTTGATGCAAGTTCTCCTTGAGGTAGAGGGGATGAGCTGTTTTCCCTGGCCCCATGCTCATCTTTGTTGTGTGGTGATATAGGTGTGCTGCTTGGAAAGCACCCTTGGGTTGTCCCTCTCTGTTCTGGGAAGTGGAGTGGGAGGGAGAAAGCAGAAAGCTACAGCTGCAGACAGCTTATGGGGGCTCTGGGCTGGAGACAGCCTGCATGCTGGTCGTGTTGTTTTGCTGTGACCACTGCCAGATGGAGCAGAAGCAAATGCAGAGAATGGTCACTCTGCTCTTCTTCTAAAGTCAGGAACATCCCATAGATATGCTGTGGGGTGGTGTGAGCCTGGCAGGCAGTAGTGCTGTCCCTGTGAAAGGGAGGTACGGGCAAGCCCTGCACCCCAGCCTTACTGCTCCTGGTCACTGGTGTCCTCCTCTCCCAAAAAAGATGGATAAAAGGGCAGAGCAGGCTTTGTCCTGGTGTCAAACAGTGCACAGCTTCTTCTGCAAAGGAGAATCAGCTAAATAAGTCTTAACTGACTCTTTTCAAGGAAGCTGAGGAAGTGTGGGCAGTAGGTAAGCTGTGATGAAGTGCTGCATGAGTGAAGGGCCTGATGGCCATGAGGATGTCTCTGGGAGGCTCCCCAGAGCACCAGAAGCATGGAGAGAGGGTGGATGCATAGCCAGTGGGTGTCAGACAGAGACCCCCACTCTGGGGTTGGGTTGGGGGCGTGGGGCAGTGGGAGCCAGCTGAGGAACATGAGACTGAATTAATATTTAAAGGCTTTTCCATTCTTATTTCCTGTGACTGTTTCTGTGCTTGGGGATGGATTTCTTTGTCAGCCATAGAAATAAGAAGGTCTGTGTTATTGGGAGATCATTATTGCCAGATATATGTATCACTTGACCAGTTGTTCAAGATGTGCAAGGAGCCCAGAGGAAACCTTTTCACATCATCATAGAAACTGCAACTGCCATGGCACAAACACTTAATTTTAGCTCTGATTTCTGAGGAGCTGAGGTCCATAAAACTCACGCAAGGTGTCTGTCCATCTGTCTCGCCAGCCAGGCAGCCAGCTAGATCCCAGCAGCTTCTGATACCACTGGTCAACTCTATCACAATCTGACAGGCAGGTGTTGGTCCCAGCAGTGAGAATATCATACAGGTAATGCAAGGAGTGGTGGGTGGCTGGGTGGGTGAGAGGGATGGAGATCCAAAGTGGGAAGGCAGGAGTGTGAGCTGGGTTATTCTTGGCTGGTGTGATCCACCAGCGGCCAACACAGGGAGCTCGGGTGCGTGACACCAGTGTGTGGAGATGGCCCATCTCCCACCTGAGTTGCTGGGTAGATGTATGCCAGCTGGGGACAGAGGTGGGGAACAGGACATGAGTTCTGATGTGATATGATTTTGGGCCCAGCTCAGGAGAAGAATGATCTTTTCTTCCTCTGCTATCCCCAGGAAAACTGTCTACTGTGAAGCTTGAGCTGGGCAGCCAGGAAAGGTGGAGGTGGGAGAGAATCTGCCCAGGGCTGGCCTGGAGGGCACCATTATTTCCCCTTATTTCCCTGTGGTCAAATCAGGGTAATGCATTTGCATTTTGTGTGAGATCTGAGGAACCAGGTACTTTGCCTGTGTCTGCCTACGGGATCTGCCTGCCCTTAGGCTACCGCGTGCTCAGTAATTCAACTCCTAATGTGTGGACTAGGACCACAGCTTGGGAAATCCTGATTTATATTGCCAGTGAGTTAAAATGCAGCAGACAGAGGCCAGGGCACCACTTGGCACAGAACAAGGAGAAAAATGATCCTTTCTTTCCCCTCTGGATGTGCTCTCTGAACTCAGAACACCTTGGGGTTCATGTGCTCTGTGCTGCAGGAGGATGGTGGAATACAGGGAGGAAGGGTTTTCCCATTTTGAATAACTAAGAGTAACTCCTGCCTCATTTATCCTCTTTTCTGTCTTTCAGGCCATTTAAACATGTAGGCTTCTTTAAAAAAAAAAAAAAAATCTTTGTGAGATTTTACCCTGAAATAATTCCAAATCTCATAAATTCAAACACACTACGTGTTCTTTTGCCAAGCACCATAAGCCCCACAGTGAGGCTGCAGGGGGAAGCACATTTAGATTTTACCAGGGCTTGCTTTGCCACATCACTGGTTTTATGGGAATAAAATTGTGCTGCAGACTACGCTCCAAGAGTCTGTGGCTTAATACCCATAACTTTCTCTAAACTGTTATAATAACAGTTTTAACATACCCCAGGTGAAAAGAAACCTTCTCTGACTTATAGATGCCATTTTGCTGTATCCAAATATCCAGCCAATGTTTAGAGACTTGAAAGCTATTTTCATCTGGAGAGAAAACAGCCCCGGGATGGTATTCATTGCATTTCAAGGGGTTTTTTTTCTGCTGTTGCTTAACATTTGTGTTTGTGCCCACTGGTCTTTTTACTTCCATTTCCAGAGTTATGCTTATTCCCATTTTTTAATATCCAGGCAAACAGTTTGTTGTCTGCAATGGTGTAGAAGCTGCATACATCTTACATTTGTTTGGAGTGGTGGCTTTCATGCCAGTTGACACCAATGGGAGCTCCGGGCTCACATGTGACAGTCAAACTTTTCAATGGCAAAAAAAATGACCAGGTTGTAGATTTGTCACCTTCTGTGAACCAGATGAGGATATGCCAGCAAATGTAGGTTTGCAGCCCTGAAAGTCCTTTTAACCCCAGCTGATGGAGTCAACTGTGCATGCATCCATTTGAATGACGTGCCTGTGCACTGGGCTCTTCAGATCCCTCAGAGGATCAGCTTTCCTTTGCCAGGACTTGCTCTTTCAGAAGCATTTTCCCCTTCTTTAACCTTTCAAATCAGTGAGCTGTGAAGCAGATCCATGGGGTAAACCTTACCACATTCAGGGGGTTTTTATCCCCAGCCACATTCCCCCTCCCAGGGCCTGCCCAGCCTCTTCCGTGGATGTTCATCACTATGATGATTTCTGGAAGTAATGTGGTGTCACTGTACATACCTATAGTTCCATAGGAAGCAGTGTCATGATATGCTGGGGCCAAAGCATGGGGTGATGGGGATGCAGAGGTGGGGTAATCTGCACCTTCAATGATCTTGCAGGAGGGGACTCCCAGAGACACCCTCCACTTCCCACCTTCCCAACCCAAGTAGTTCCCAAGAGGCAGCAGCGCTGCAGACCAGCTGTAGGGAAGTCGTCTCTCACTGGACCACAGGAGGAAGGATGCAGAAAAATCAATGGGCAGCATCCATTTACTGTAATGGGCTTTTGTTTGGGTCAATGAACTTCTTGCTCCTATTAATCAACATTGCAGTCCACTGTGCAAAGGCAGCACTTGAAGCTAAAAGGGAAATAAAATCCCATCCCTGCAGAGAATGAAGACTGCCCATTAGCAACACACGCAATGCTCTCACTCGTGTTCTCTCTGTCTGTCTGTCAGTCTGTTGTGACCGGGGTTACAAGTGAAGGAAGGGCTGGGCTTAGTTAATAAATCCATTTTTCATTACAGGGATTACTCAGGACAAAGTGTCCAGCACACAGGTTTCCCTGAATTATCCTTGACATTTCAGAGAGTCAGAGGTCTCCCCACGCTATTCGGTTTCCTGACAACATTTTCTTCTGGCTTAACTGGTGATGAAATTAGATTTTAAAATTATCTGGTAGCTCATGCTACTCCTTATGGAGAAGTCTATATCAGGAGTCTGCCCCATAATGGGAGCTGGGTGAATGGTTGCAGCCGTGTGCCACGAACAGCATGCTGCCCTCAGGTCCCCTCAAAATCCCTATGGGATCAGGCTGCCACATGTGCTTGCCCACACCAGCCTTGCTGGTGCTCATGCTCAGTGATGAGGAATGACCAAAATTCCTCCAGAAGTGTTGTGTAAACCAGATTTTCCCCACCCTGAGGAATCTCTCACCTGTCCCTTCCAGTGGAAGGCATCAGTAGGCACCTTTACAGAGAAAATTGCTCAGCTGCTAGTGCCAGGTCTGGGTGCAAGACCCAGGTGCTGGGGGAACTTGGTGAGAGCCAGGGTGGACATTTTCAAGGCTTCACTTTCTCTGGTCTGATGAGCCTGTGAGTAAGTAATAAAGCTGTTGGTGATTAACAGACTTTTTAATTGGGGCTAGGACTTGGAGGCAGTCCAGGCAAACACAAGCTGCTCACGTCTATTCCATGACACACAAAGGAGCTACATCCATCAGATAAATTATTCCCTGCCATTTTCCCAGCTCAGTTCTCTTGTTGACCTGGTATCACCGATGAAAAAGGTCTGCAGGGAATAACTGATGAGGTGGGACCAAAAGATCAGAAAGCTTGGACAGAGGCTCAGCATGCAGGTGAACATCCTATCAAATGGAAAACAACAGGAAGAGGCAAAGATTGAACTGGGATGTGGAAAATCAAGACAAGCTGAAAAACCTCATGGAGAACTAACAGAAGTGATTAAGACTGTGAAACTGTCACCAGAAGAACAATTCTAGAAACTCTGCAAAGACTGGAGTGCCCTCTCAGCATTTTGCCCAAAGTCAGGAATGAGTGCATTTAAGACGGCTTTGCTGAATGGGTCAGGATGCTGGAACATGAGAACGGCAGTGACCCAGGGATGGGAACCATGGAAACAAGCCAGCTAGAAAGAAGGCTGCCAGGGCTAGAGTTGCAGAAAATAAAAGATGATATGGTGATAGAAACAGCTAATAGGAGGAACTGCCCTGCTATTGAAGTGTCTGAAAAGACAGCTGTAATGACTTGGATGCATGTCAGGAATGGTGCCTAAAAGATACCCTAAATGGCAATGCACATGGGAGTGTGAGGTGCTAGAAATAGAAGAATACTGAGCACAGGGCAAGCAGTGCAGAGTAAACCTGAGATAAATGGTTTGAAGGCAAGGGCTGCTTCTCCAAGGCCAATGGAGTAGAAAGAAACCTCTACTGAGCTGATGGACTAGGAAAACAAAACAGAAAGCCATGGCAATTTTCTTGGTTCAACTAATTCATAGAAGGGTTTAAAACTTGACTTCACCCATCCAAAGAGCACCCCTCACCCAGGTGTTGGAGCTGCTGGTGATCAGGCAGTGCCCCTGGGAGGGCTGGTAGGTAGTTGGAAGGAGCTGTCCTATCCTGGGGACAGGAGCAGGATCCAATGTTCTCCTCCAGCTTCTGCTCACAGCCAAGACACAGAGCGTGCTCATGGTGCCTTGTGTGTTTGAGGGACACAAGTCATGGGCAGGCTTGAATATTTTATTAAAACCTGTGAAATAACAGTTGTCAAACTGTATAGGCATCTACATCCCACTGTAATCCTTGGAGAAGAAGCATTGGAAGAGCATCATTCTTCCTAAGTTTTTTTCTACCAGGGAGGAACCATGGGGCGCCATGGCTGCCTGCTGCAAGTGGGGATAGTTCAGAAAGCTTTTCCATGCAGCTCTTTGATTGCTTTTTGCTTTGATTTATGTTGAAATTTATATGCACCTAGTTCACATTTTGGAGCTTTGAAGTGTTCTTCAGGTAGCAGCGAAGGGGTAGCGGATATTACATGAATAATTAAATGAAGAGGAGCAGTTAAATGAGGAGAAGCAGTTAGTACAAACACAAAGGCACCTACACAAAGAAATCATCCCATCGCTTTACTCATAAAGACTGAAAAAGTGCCTTATGCAGGTCAGGATATTTTGCTTTCAGGAATTCAGATGGGAAAGACTTAGTTGAAATAACAAATCTGGCCAAGAAAGAAGGCAAGAACTTTAATTGACATTGTTGAAAGAGTGCTCCTTCTCCAACAGGATGGCTTGCACTGCGGTGGCTCTGACACCCACCAAAACCAGAGGAGGACTGTGCCTCTGGGCATAGCTACCAGTGACAACCAGGGTGGGAATCAGTGCGTGAAGTGAGAACTTGGTTACTTAAAATGCATTAAATGGAAGCAGCACTTCATAAGCAGTGATGCAGGCTGTGCATCTCACACTACCAATCACCTTCAGGGAGACACCCAAAAATGTGAATTTCTTCCCTTCCTACCGCTAGTGAGGTATACTCTGTGGCAAAAGTGCCAGGGCTTGCAGGACCTCCTCGCTGCAGGAGCATCATGATTTATGGGAAACTGAGGACATGGATAAAGTGTTTGCATTTTTTTCTTACTGAAAAGCTGTAGCCTAAATACGTATGCAGAACCAGCCTAGCTGATAGATCCATCAGCGCTTGCTCTTCTACAAGATTTAGCTGCCAACCTGTCAAAGCTTAGAGCCTGAATTTTGTTTGTGCTCCCATAGTCATCAAATTTTCAGTCAGTCCCATATTGGATGGTCGTTAGAATTCTTCACCACATTGTCTGTGCCACCCTCTTTGCCCTTGACGGGGGCCCTGGAATGTCAGGGGAGCTTGGGCAGGTGCTGGTCCCGCTCCCAGGTGTCACCAGGGCATACCTACAATCCTTCCCAGAACAGTGGCATTAAAGAAAATCTGGGAGAAAGGAAAAGGTGTCTGTTTTATTTCCACAGGGTAGTTTCTCAAGATTGAAGAAGTGCTGGAGATACTGTTGTGGCTGCAATTGTGTAGCCTTGTTAGCAGTAATAATACAAGAGAAAGTTTTGGGTTTTCTTTTTTCCCAGGAGAAAGTATCATTTCAAGGGAAAGTTTTAAGTGAACATCTAGAGAAAAAGATTGAATAAAATCCTGGAAGCGAGAAAGGAAGTATTGCACTAAAGTAACAATATTGCTTTGCTTCAACCCGTTCACGGTGAAATACTTGGCTTATTCTTTTGTGAGGAAACATGTTATTATGAAATTCATTTAATATTTTAAAAAAAGCCCTGTCAGTTGTTGAAATGGCAACAAACACTTTGATGAGCATCAAAGGATCTGCTTGTCTTTCTCAAGCTTAGTTTTATATGAAATTCCAAAACTTGTTGGTGTTGATCCAGCAGAGAATAATAGCACATTGCAAAACTAGGGAATTCCCCACAAAAAAATGGAAATTCCAGCTCCCACACAGTGCTCTTTACTCTCACTAGCTTTAGTGTCTGGCTTGCACGCTCCCTGGTTTCCCTCTGCTTCCTGGGACACCTTGATGCAAACACAAGAGACAAGTGCTGCCCAGCCATGTCTGCTCCCTCCCTCACCCTGCAGTCTCAGCCCCCTGGGAGAAGCACCAGCTCAGAAGAGCAAGGAGGGACAGCAAGCTCATGCAGCATGGGAAAAGGTATCCATGTTTCTTTGTGTTTTGCCCACAAAAGCAGACCAGAAAGAAAGCAGAGAAAGCAAAGTCTTTCTCGGGTTGCAGCATGAGCTAAACCTGGTTTCTCCTGGGCTTGCCCCTGGCAGGTGTGCCCATATGGCTCCTCTGCCTGAGCAGGAGAGCACTCTTCTTCTCTACCTAGTCATCTATATCTACCAAATGAGTAGGATATCTCCAATTGCAGCTGATCTCCACTCTGTAGTTAGATTAATTGTTGAGGGATGGAAAGATGGATGTTGAAGCAGTTCTGGGAAAATTGCTTTTCTCCCTCCCCAACATGATTGTGCCAGCTCATCTTGAAAACTTGTCCAGAAGAGGGTTAAATGTAAAATGATTTAGCACTGGATTTAAAAAAAAACAACAAACAAACAAAAAAAAAACACCAAACAAAAAATACAAAAAAAACCCACAAGGAAGTTTTTTCCATCTCTAGAGTTTTTCCCTATCTGGTTTCCACACTTCAGTATCATGCGGAGAATTGCTTTCCATGGAAAAAGTACACTCACCACCTGGAAAATCAACTTTCTGCTTTATTCCTTGGCATGTTTTAGGCCCTTTGCAGCAAAATATTCCAGCATGAGGCTTTCCTTCAGGATGAGAAGAGGTTGCACAAGATCCCCAGCTGAGGCTCCACATTGCAGTCCTTCAAAACATATTTGCATCGTGTATGCAAATTTTACGTAGTCCTGGCAAACGTTTTTGGCACTTCTGCAGCATGCCTGAGAGCCAAGAGTATCCCAACCTTTGAGAGCATCCTCACTGGTCCCACATGCACCACTGAGTACCATCGCCCAGTGATGGGAGGAATGCACTGGCATGTGGACTTGGGGCAGGATGTACCTCTAGTCGGGGAAAAATAAGCAACTGTTACAAAGGAAAAAAAAGAAAATAACTGGAACAGGGAAGCGTAAAAGTAACAAACAGAAAGAACAGATTAATTTGATAGGACAGAAATACAGTTCTTTAACCAGATAGAATGGAACACAGTCTAGTTTGGTTTCCAGGTGTATCTCCTGTGATTCACAGACTGACTCATATGAGAGCATTAGCAGTTATATAAAGGCATATGTTCTTGAAGATATGTCGTGGCCTGAAATTTTCATAATGAATAAAATTTAGCTTGGAGGCCTCTATTGTTACACGGCTGGATCATCCTGGCAGTGACATGCTGCTAAAAGAAGCAAGAATGGGCTGAAGTCACAGAAACGTGCTTTAAAATTAGGAACTCATAAAGTTTGCCCCAGAGGAGAGCTCCCCTGCAAGATGCTCTCAATGTACTTGGTCACTGGCAGCAAGGCAACCAGTCAGGACTCAGATGTGTAGGAATATGTTTAGGGCTAATAAGCTCTATTTCTGCTTCCTAGTTGAAATTCCCAGGGAGATTGAGGGCTGTAGGACTTAAAGGACTTCTGGCTCATGAAAACAAACCTTTTACCTCCTGTGTCTCATCACCTAATGCTGCTTATAAAGTTACCATCCTTCAGACCCAGATGGTGTGGGTCAGAGGCTGCTCTGAGCCTACTGGAACCCTCAGTGAATGCGCAGCTGAAGCCCACTCATGGCAAGCTGCTCTCAGTTTACTCTTGTGCCAGCACTGGTTTGCAGTGCAGAAACCTTCGTCAGCCTTCCCATGCTTGCCCTTGAGGCATAAGAAGAGTGCTCACAGCAGCTCTCAGACCCTCTCAAGAGGCTTGAAATGCCCACTTCATGTGTTCTCTCCAGACAGGGAAGAGTCACACCCCAGATCCTACCCCAGAATCAGCAGTCATTTCTGCTGATTCCAAGAAGTTTTGTTTGCTTTGGGCATGGCTGAGCAGTGCAAGCAAAGGGCTCATCAGGTCTACAAATGAGGCTTTACACCCACCATGTCAAATGTGGGGCATGCAGACCTGCCCCATGCCAGCACCACAGCAGAGACACATGGAGCTTATTGCTCTGCCAGCTTTCTCACCTACCACCTCAGGCTACTGCAGACATCGCTGTTGCCCTGCCAGGGCACTCCTTGCACACCCTGCTGTTGCAGTGCAATTTGGTTTTTTCTGCTGTGGTTCTCAAGGTGAAATAGAGTCATAGAATTATTTAGGTTGGAAAAGACCTCTAAACATCATGGAGTCCAACTATTAACCCAGTGCTGCCAAGTCCACCACTAAACCATGTCCCTCGGTCCCACATCTGCATGTTTTTTAAATACCTACAGGGATGGTGAGTCAGTCACTTCTCTGGGCAGCCTGTTCCAGTGTTTGACAACCCTTTCCATGAAGAAATCTTTCTAATATTCAATCTGAACCTCTCTAGGTGCAACTTGAGGCCATTTCCTCTTGTCCTGCCACCTGGGAAAAGAGACTGACCCCCACCTGGCTACAACCTCCTTTTGGGTCCTTGTAGGGAGTGATAAGGTCCCCACCCCGGGACTCCTTTTCGCCAAGCTACAGAACCAGTGCTCATGATCAGGGTTTTGTCAGAAGATAACCATTTGAAAGAGCTACATCATGAAACTTCAAGTTGTTAATGTCTCACTCACAGGAATGAATATTCTCCACTGGATGTGCATAGCCCTGGCATTATACCCAGGTTCAGGAAGCATGGAGGCATGTGGGCCCTGAAATCCTTCATTTTGAGTCGTGGGCTTTCCCAGGTGAGATCAGGGCACAAACAAGGACCAAAAGGCTTTTAGACTGATGAAAATTTTAGTGCTAGACAAATAATTCTAACTTTTAGTGTCTGATGCTGATGCTACAGCCACATTCCTCATGTTGGCTTCCTGCTGGATGAGATGGAGGTTTACTGTTTAGAATAAGGTTTTGTTTTTAAGACTCGTTGCTTCATCTATTTTTTTTTCCATGTTTTCAGTTATAAGGCACAATTATTGTCAGCACCTGGAATACTTAAAGTGAGCAATTAGGACAATTTTTTTTCTTTTTAAGGAAACACCAGAAAGTCCTCAGTGAAGGTGAGGTCACTATGATTTCATGCATCATTCAAAGATAGGGCACAGACTGTTTCTACTCTACCTTGTCTGACTCTTGCCTGTTATTTATAAAGACAAGTAGCAGTCACTCTCCTAAAGCCCAGAAGAGAGGCTGAGCAAGAGCTGAGGATTTGACCCACTCATTTTGCTGCACAGTTAGAGCCAATGCCATGGAGACTTCTCCCTGAGAACACAGCCTCCTTCCAAATCAAAAGCCAGGGATGCGCTTTGGGACTTGGAGGTTGCTGGGGCACATGAAACACTGCTTGGCCAGCTGTGAAAATATTGCATCCAGCACTGGTGTAGTGGGAAGCGCAGCACATGTGGACTGAGCTGCACAAGATGTAGGATGCTGAGGACTCCCAGCCTCAATGAGGAGCTGCTTCAGAGGTCAACAGAGAGACTTTTCACTGTGGAGAGGGTTGTGGTGCTGGAATCCTGTTTTACGTAGGCAGTAAAAATGAAACAATCTGCAATAATATCAAGCTGACTTGTTATTTATGAACAAACTTGCCCCGTAAACAATGCCATTAACATAATGGATAATTGACCTCTTAAGTGTCCTGCTCAAATGCCTCTTATGACATTGACATTCAAAAGAATGGTTTGGACCTCTGACTTCCCAGTGTTGGCTCCATATAGCCTGTCTGAGGAGCAGAGCCTGTATTCAAACCATAATCTACAGGCACTTCCCTAGGGTGTTTTGATGGGTTCTCTTTATTGACCACATAAGCAGGCAGGGTCTGAACATGCTGGAAATTCGTGCTTTGACTTGCTCATTACTCTCTCAAACGTGGACTCCACAGGAGGCACCAGTGTCAGTTGCCAGTATCTTAGAAAATGCCCTGAGTATCATCTTAGTCACCATTTGATCTGAACATATGTTCTTAAATAAAGGTTTTCCCCAAATAGAGCTCAAAAATTTTTTTATGATTAAAAACTTAATTATTGCATAAACAACTTCAGCTTAATTGCAAGCTCCAGCTGAGCAGACCCACTGGGATGTTAGGGAATAATAGCTAATGCAAACAGAAACCTGATGTGTTTCTTCACAATATTGTGTTAAGTAAAATCCTTGAATTCCTCCAGTGTTATTTTAAAGAACTGTGTGTGATAAGTCAACTTGGTTATGTGCTTTGTGGCAAAAATTGCCAAACACCCCACAGGGCAAATATGAAAAAAACCCAGAGAAGTCATTCTAAAGAAATGAGACTTTATTGACTTTTCTGTCCCACTTTCAAAGGCCACCAATGACATATTGTTGAAGACTGTCACTTCACCATTTCATTGCAATAGCAGAAGGTGGGTAGTAAAGTGAATCTCATGTTGGCATATCATCGATTGTGTGATTTTTCTTTTTCAAACCAAAAAAGAAACAAAGCAAGTGAAGGATGAATGATGGAGAGCAAGGAAATAATGACAATCTTTGATTCAGTCCCTTCTGATACCCGTGACAGCTGGTGCTGGTCTATGACAAGGACAGGATTCACAAAGAAGACGATATGATGGGAAAGCAAAATTCATCATCAGGGAAATGACTTTTGAGGAGACCAAGAAAATCTGGATCCCATACTTTGGGTTGGTTTTGTGTTTTGTTTTGTTGGTTTTTTAAGCAGAGAAATAATGACTAGTGATGCAGGTATCTATTTAGTCTACAGCAGTGTTTTTTTTTTATCTTTTCTTCCTTGAATATGCCAAATGCTGCTGTTCCAGCAGATCAAAACTGAATAAGGGCTTTTACTCTGTGCCATATCACATTTCTGTTTTGCAAATTGTATGCCTTGGACAGAAAAACCAGCATGTGATAAACGTATTAGTTCATGGAGGGCCACCCACTGCCACAGCTGAGGTTCAGCAGTAAAGCTCGCGGCGCTGAGCTGGTACGGAGGAGCACAGCTGTCTGTCATGGGCCTCTGCTTAACCACAGCTGCACCAGCATTGTCTGCCCACGTGGCCATGACGATTTAGGGTCTGCTCTACCATCTTGTTTCTACCACCCTCTCCAAACCTTTTAAAATCTCAAATCACACACTCCATTACCATGGGTCACTTTTGATTCTCTTTGCCATATGTCTCATAACCCAACGGCCAGTTATCTTTTTCCTCCCAACTGTTTAGATTCCATATTGACTCTATCAACATATTTTTATCTATTGGTATCTATTTTTACCCATTGCCAGTGTAGTCTGCACCTCAAAGAACTTACACTGTGAGCTTGAGAACAGCGATCCAGATCTTCCAGCACCTTAAATGGCCTTGAGCTGTTAATTTTCAAGGACTACTATGAATGACATCAGATGAGGTTCCAGCGCTGATCATTTACTAAAGCAATAATTTTTGAAAGCCTTATCCTCAGTTTGTGATGTGAACAATAATGGAAGAGTGTGATGTGAACGATAATGGAAGAGGAGGAACTGGGGAGAGCTGTGTGCCAAGAAAGAAACAAGGGATGCTGAGAATGAACAAAATTGCATGTGGAAGGGTAAAACTATGGATGGGCCAGGCAATAAATAATGAGGTAGTTTGTGCTAGGTTGTAGCACTGACCTGTGGATGAACTGCTACCATTAAGTGGTGTTACTGGTGAACCCACACTACGTGGGGGTCTTTAGGAGTTTTTCTGAGGTTCCTGTTTACAGATGTTGCTTCTCAGGGTTTGGGTCCTGCTGGAAATAGGACAACATGAGTTCAAATGATGTCAGACATTGATGCTTCTTTCTGGAAGGCTGTGAAGTGCTTTTTTTTTTTTTAACATTTCAAACAAAATGTCCTTGAAATGTCAGTAAGTGTGACAGGGTGATGAAAAGGATTTACAGCAGACCTGCCTGGAATGTGTATGAGCAGACAATGACAAGCAAGGAAAGAAGAAAAGAAAGCAGGCAGAGGTGTAAATGAGTGAAAATACAGGGTTTATTTATCAAAACAGAATGCAGCATCCCAGTAACAATCCAGTGGTTCTCCGTTACACCAGAATATGTGTCATATATCAGTGTCTCCTGCAAGGCTGTTTCTCTTAGCAGTGGGAGCCTTTCTTTCCTGCTAGAATTTGAATCTGATTTCCAAATTATCTTAATTACTTTCCAGCTGAGTCAAGATACTGGAATGTTTCTTTTGGAATTGTCCAAAATGAGCTTTTTCTTCTTTTTTTTGAGATTCCCTTCTATTTCTGTATGGAGTTCATGAAGTTCCTAGTATTTAAATCTTCTGCAGCTGACCAGTTTCAATGGCAGCTCCACACACAAAAGACTTTGTACAAAGAGACCCTTGGCACTGCTGCAGATGAAATGCATGAAATGACCTATGTGAAACTGCCTAATTCAACATGTATTTCCCAGTAAACTTAGAGGAAGGACAGTAACCAAGTTACCTGGACAGCTGACCAAGTTTGCAGATGTTTCTGCAGAGAGAGTGGCTGACGAGAAAGGAAGTGAATGATGGTAAGATGCATTGAGCTGCTTATCTCTGTCATGTCTTGATTAATACAACTGAAATGCAGAAGGTGTAATTGAACACAGGGTCTTGTGCTGAAGTCACTGACAGACCTGCTTTGAGGAAAGCAGATAGACCAAGCTGGTTTTGGTACATGAATATTGTTATGCTTACCTAAGCATTAAGGAGGAAAAAAAAATAGAAGAGAAAAAAGTACTCTTCTGTGAATTTAAAACATTAAACAGAGGTTAAATAATTGGTTCTGAACTCTGAAAAGCCTGCTTACATAAATCATTGATGAACTGAAGATGTGAACCTTATTTAATACATCAGTTCCTGGAACGGGACTTTGGGCTTTTTGCTATGAAAAAACATTCCCTGAAACCAATGGCTTTATCAGTGCCATTAGCACCATCCAGAGTTAACTGTCTACCAAAATCAGTGGTCCCTCATGAGAGGCCCAAGACAGTACTTGGCTCTTGTGAGTGGTTGTCCTTCCTCATGCAGAGGTGCTTAAAACAGAGAGAATGTAGCTGGATGACATAGCTGTAGTTCATGGGACTGAATTTATCTGTATGCTGGGGAATGAGCTGATTGCTTTACTTTTGCACGAGCTGATTTATTTTGCGTTCTAGTTACGAATGTAATTCCTTCAGGGGAAAGACTTCCTGACTGCAGTTATATTTGTTCTTGCTATGGAGCCATTCCCCATCTCAACGTGCCTAATTTACTTTCCTAATGTTGTCAAGTTGCTCTCAAAATTAGAATTCCAGCTTTGATGTACCAGAAATACCAGGCAGGACTCTCCAAAGTACAAGCAGTCTGAAGCCTGTGTAGAATCACTACCCTGGAGACTAGCAAATTAGTGGAGAAAATTTTTTAGAAAAATATATGGAATAAAAGAGCTATTTTTGGCTGTTCTTTTAAAATCAGTGGCTGTCTAAGAATGGTGGCTTCTAGCATAGGCTTCATTGTAACTGGAAAATGGATCCATCCACAAAGCTCAATCACACATACATCACACAGGCTGACAGCTCACATTCTATTACCTTTCTTTAATGCTTCATTTCTAAGTGATAATTATTTTAATGGGTGATTATTCTAGTTTTGAGCAGTTCAAGGAATTTCTGATATGGGTAAGCAGGCGTAACTTTTAAAAACCTTTGTTTCATATCAATTTGCCCCATAATTGATTATATAAGTCTCTGTGATACAATCCCTAGAAAATGATCTAAGACCTATCATTTTACCTCCTTTGAGATACTTATATCCATTAGACAAGGTTCGCCATCCTCTCTTTAATTATTTGTTCTGGCAATAAAATCTTAGGTGGCTGTTTAAGAAATAAACCTGGAGTTCAAAAACTCCCAGTAGAAACTGTGGTGAATATAATTTCGTTACACATAGCAGAGAAAATATTTTATTTGCTGAACCCTTTGTGGTCTATTGGGAGAGTCCTGGAACAAAGAGAGGAAAATGCCTCCTTCCAGGGGTTGCAAATTGGATCATATCTAAGTTTTAATTTTGAACTCTGAGACACCAGTGCCAAATGAGTCACTAGCCAGATGAAGAAGAAATACAACAGACTCCAGTTTTCTTTTCTGTTTGTCAGCCTTTCCCTGGTCCTGTTTTGGATTCAGGACAAGAATAGGAGTTCTAGACCTCTTTCATTCTTCAGGGAAACACAAAAAGCAAGGGTCTGGGCACAGGAGCTCCTAATGTGGTGGTCACTGGATGAGAAAGAAAGGCATAGCCAGGAACACTGTTAACCTGTCTGTCAGGAGAGACAGTCCCACAGGGTACTACACCTGCCAAGCAAACTGCAGCAAGTGGAGGAGAACATCTGCTTTTCAAGAACCACCATTGCAAGGGAAGGCTCTGGGGCTATACGTGCATCTTGTTCCTACACTGAAGACTGGTGTGGGGGTGGATATATCTGAGTTGGACATTTTCCCACTTACTGCCATTACAAGGTAGGGGATTACCCATGGATTTTCCCTATTCTAAATAGTGACAAAGGCAGATGTTTGAGTCTGTTATGAACACATTGGGAAAGAGGAGCTGCTGCAAACCACTGTGTTCCCTTCTTACAGTCATGGGGGAGGAGGGCAGATTGGTCAGGATTTGGTCTTGTCCTGTTTCTTATGACACTGAGAGGATGGCTGGAAGGAGACAAGGTAAGGCAAAGCAAGACAACTTGTGGTGAGGAGAGGAGTATATGGTTTTCAGATAGAAAATAACACATGGAATCTCAACATTTTCTTTGACTTATCCCTGAATATTCATGTCATCAACAAATAATAAATTCTCCCATTTGGTATTCAGGAAGCCTGCAGTGTCCAAAATACCTGTAACTTTTTTTCCTATTCTGGCTATTTTAATATTCCTGATGAATAGATATATAGCACAAATTTGTGATAAAATGGAATAAATGTTTTGGTAAGAGAAGACACAGTCACAGTAGGACACAATAAGTCAATAATACCTCATATATGTTACCAGCTCCTGCTAGACAGACGCTCATAATCTTCATTACATCTCAAAGTGCTCTGTGAACAGAAAGGTCTCCAAGTGATGTGGCTAAAGCTGCAGCCTTTGTGAAAAGTCAGCTCTCTTCTGGCAGTCCAAAGATGGACCTTAAGGGTTTAAAAATGGTATTAGGATAAACCCCACCAAGTGTGGCTAGCCCAGAACTGTGTGATACCAGTCAGAGGTAAGACAATACCATTAGCTGGTCAGGTGAAACAGATCAGCTCCTCTTCATTGACATTTCAAAAGGGCTGATTGCCTGACACGTTTGGGCTCTTCTGTTTTTCCCAGACACCTGACATGCAAACCTGGATACAGCTCAGAGAGGTCTGGCCCTGATGCAGCACATGGTTACAAACCAAGCACTCTGCAGTGTATTGATATTCTTCATGCAACACTGGGGATGTTTCAGCCTGCATGGTTCTTGGATGAGCAGAAAGTACATCTTTGTCAGCTCTCCAGGAGGATGGGTGAACTTTTGTCTGCATTCCTAGATGGGACTCATTCAGTGTCCTGACGGGCAGAACTCCTTTGATCATATTTCATCAGCCTGCTTTGCTGAGCAGGTTTCAGCCAACTTTTGATTTGAGGCTGGTAACACAGTCCTAATTAACCAGCAGCCAATTCTGCAGTCAGGCATCAGCCTCTGGCTTCAGGCAACGGGCTCCTTGAGAGGGCACCTGCTGTGGCAAGAGTCTTTCCCTGGGCTGCCAGGACCACAAGCTACTGTCTTGTCACACACATCTGGATTCGCTGCACTCCCAGAATGAGCAAGCTGGGACCACCTGACAGGAAGAACTGTTTGTGGTCAGCTGTGAGAGCTACAGAGAAGTTTGTGGTGATTTTTTTCTCTCTGTGGGACAGCATTCCTGAGGCATATGGCATCAACCCAGTCTCACCATATCCTTCTTTCTCAGTAGAAGATCCCCTCTTTACATATCATGGCATTGGCACATTTGTGCTGGTAGAAAACAGGTGAGTTCTATACAGAGATGATAAAGATCATCTTGTAACATGATTCCTTCTATGGCAACCCTCACCTCCATTTCTGCACATCAGTCAAAGCACCACAATTCAAAGATTGCAAGGTGCCAACCATGTTGTGATACCTTTTTTTCCAGGTAAGAGTTCAGCTCCATGATGCTGCTCTGTACATGTCCTCAGCTAGCTCTTGCCAGTACTGGACATGGAAGTGAATGCTTTCTCTTGTGAATCCATATCTGTTTGTGTTCAAGTGAGTCTGGCTTCTTGAAACAGTCAGAGCATTTTGGTCAGATGATCACAAAGCATCTAGAAAATAGAGCCATGTACTACAATGTGGTGAAGGTCACACTTGATGAATATTACAGTGGGTGGCTGATTGTCTTTCCAAAAAATTTTAGATGCAAAATAAATTTCAAAGAATAAATATCTGAGCCTGCACCTTCAAATGCAGCTAGTAGCTGTTTAGAGAACAGCTCAGGCAGGATGGAATGATATCATTGATTTTAACATCTTCGTGGCACCAAGTTTACCAAACCAAGTGCACGCCTGGCTACTAGCCTGGGCTAGAGGTTGTGTTCTAGCTTTTCATGATCTCTGAGTTGTCAGACATATCCAGAGGACTCTGCTACCAGTATGGAGGCACACAACCAATTCACCACGGACCCATCACATTTCCTGAGCTTTATTTATGTAGGGTTCATTTGAGGAATATCCGATAGGCTTCTATAGTTAAAAGCCTACAAATAAAGGGTAATTTTCCTAATTTTTGCCAAGTCTCCTGTGGGGGAAGTGGAGGAAGGAGCAGAGAGGAGAATCTGAGTGAAGTTGAACCTGCTACGTTCAAGATGTCTCTTTGTATTGGTATCACTAATTTAAGTATTGTGATAACATTACATCACAACTCTGAATAGGGCTGTGTGCTGTAAGGCAGCTGTTCTGCAGGAACTGAAGCTGTGTGAGGCCTGCTGGCCAGCTATGGCTTGCCTTTGTCTTCTCAGCTTGAGCAGGGATTCTCATTAAGCCTCTGTCATGGCCAGTTCTTCACTTAAATTACAGCTCAGCAGCGCTATTTAAAAGGCTTTAACTCAGTGGATATCTTCCCATGTGGACACCACCTCAAACCATGCTGGTGCCCTGGATACTGCTCCTGGCTTCAGGGACCTCTTTGGTACATGTAATTGCCTGCCAACAGGACAGGGCTTGTGCTGAGCCAGAAGAGATTTTTGCATCTTCACACGAGTATCTGTTCAATTGCAGTCCTGGAACAGACTGTCCTCTCTCAGTATGAAATCTCTCTATTCCAGTGACTTACTCCCTCTTCTCCCAAGAGGCAGATGTGTGTCTAATGGCCCTTGTGTCCTTTATCACCCAAGCCATTGGGATAAGGCAGCTACCACTGCTCCAGATACATACAAAGGTTGGTTGGTTTTGCTTCACTGTCAGTGCAGGCTGCTTTTAGCTTGTTTGGAAATGCTGCTGCAGATGCAAGTTAATGCTGACGTTTCCTTAACTGTTGGTGTCAAGTAATAACACGGTTGATGTTTCCTAGGGTATTAGCTGGACCCTGCAATGTCACCTGCTGTTTCTTGGTGTTCTTGGTTTGTGCATCTGCTGTAATTGCTTTCCCTGCCATCAAATCAATGCTAAGCTACCGCCTCTCTGACACCCAGTGATCTCTCTCACAGCAAAAAATAAAAATAATTCCTGTAACATTTAATCATGAAACCTGCTGGTGAATTCTCCACGCTGTGCTGGGGTGTACAGGGCTGTGAAAACTTCACCAAAAGAATCAAGCTTTCACTGAGGAAAAAAAAATTCCTATCACACATGAAGTATTAATTCAAGTTGCCAGCTTCAGCATTCTAGGTTTTTGCTTTTTCAAAGCCATCAGCTTGAAGGAAAACATATTTTCAGCCCTTGGCCCACCAAATACAGGGCAGAGTTGTTCTGAGAGTTGTTTGTCAGCCTGATCCTTGGCAAAACTGTTTGAATCTTATTTTCCATTTGGTCTAATCATCTCCAGCCTTGAAATGAATTGCTCTGGAGCCAGTATCTGGCAGTGGGAGTACCCAGACCTTGGAGCCATTGTTAGAGCTGGGCTCCTGTGGAGAACATTCAGAGAACTCTCTCATTCTCTTCCCAAGTTTGTTTCCCCAGTGTCACCATAGAGTGTTTTCTCATTTAAATAAAAGCTGCCCATCTGCTCTGGTCTTTGCAGCGTGCTTCTAGCCAGCTTTCAGCAAAACAGCCTGAGGAAGTGCTGCACTTTCTGGGAAAAATCCCAGCAACTCCCCTTCTCCATTAGCCAATAAATCAAATCCCACACTATATCACCTTCTGGCAGGAGGGTGCAAGGATGGTATTACTGCAAAGGGGGAAGGAATCCCAGGAAAACACAGAGAATAATAATAAGAGAAGACTTGTGACTGGGCATTCCACAGCAATAACAGTGTTTTAGAGGCTGTTGCCAGAGCTACTTAGGGCATGCTGCAGTGCTGTAGTGAGGCTCCTGCTACACAGTGCTCAAAAGCTAATGATCAGCTAACGCTGAAGGGAGCAGCCTCTGTGAGCTGCCTTAGTACTGTGTGGTTACTGAACAATACGTGGTACCACATGTGAAATAAAATGGAAAATATATCCAATGAAAGAGGGAAGCAATTCAAGGAAAAGACATAGCATGAGGAGCTGCAGGCTCTGTGGCAGACATCACAAACAGAGATGACACTTCTCATTTGAAATGAGGCGCAAAACCTGTAGCAGGTCCATCATTTTGCAGCATTGACCGAGGTTGACAGCAGGTCCAGAGCACACATGGGTGATCAGCCCTAAACCAAACTGGATATTTGTTTATTTTAAATTGAATACAGATGCCCAAATTGGTGTGGTGCCAAAACCAGTTGTATTAACACTGCAAGTGACACCATAGATAATGCAGGACATGCTGTAAACCCTGGAGACCACACAAACTAATCTTTACTGAGGAGGGGTATGAAATGCAAGCTCAGATAAGTACCAAACTGAATGTATATTTGTTACACTCAGAAATGTGCATGTGCAGGAAATGGAGTCTCTTTATTATTTGGGAAATCCTACATTGAATTTCAACAGGAATGATGGGCACCAAAGAGAGAGGAGACTGAAAGAAGTAAGAGATCAGAATTCTCTAATGGAGAGATTTTAAACTATTCCTGTAAATGTGTTGTAAGGGACTGATTTCACTACATGCAAAGAGAATGTTTTCTTACAGACATATTTGATGCCAAATAGTTTTCTACACTTGACACTCCATCATCAGCAGGTCTCTGGCAAGGCTGTAAAAAGACAGCACATGTTTTTTTTACATTCAGCACTCTGTTTGGTAGATATTCTTCTCTCCAACAAATTTGCATTCAGCAGACCAGATGTTTGAACAGGCCAACCAACCATCTTTTGTTTCTCTTACTGTGGTGAGGGATGGGGACTACCCTCACAGGTCTTTTAAAGAGCACATCAAGCAAACAGCCATCCGGCATAGTACTGGTAAAGTTGATGCTGCATTTGGACTGAGAACTTGACACAAGACCCCTTCATTCTGCATCTTCTATACTAAGACGTGGGAAAACACAGTATTGGAGATTGTGCCAACACATCAAGCTGCTCTGACACCAGCTGGAGAACTTAGGCTAAAGCAAAGTGATGATAATGGAAGACAGCTGCAATATGCTTGTCCTGCCAGATAGAAAGGTTTACAGAAAAACATGTGTCTCATCTTTCTCAAGCAACACCTGGAAGCTGCATAATGCAGAGACTGAAGAAATGGGATTCAAATCTCATTTGGGTGGAGAAACTGAAGGAATCATTTGAAGTCCTGCTGTAAGGGCAACACTCTGTTGGCTGAGGTAGCTCTGGCCAGAGCCAGAGGACAGATTTGTCCAGGATGCAGATACTTCAGCACAAGTGCCAACACACACGCTGCAGAAATCAGTAGAACATTTTAAATCAGTGAGGTTGTTTATTCATGCTGGAAGCTATCTGTTATGATCATCTCAGTTCTTACTTACTATTACCTTTGGCTTGGGGAAGAAAAAGGCGTGGAGAACTGCCTCTTTAAGGGTGCCTGGCAAGCACTGGAAAGAAAGAGCTGTGCTTGCAGTGCTGTGTCAGGCAGCCCAGAGTAGCTGGATGTCAGACTTTGAAAGGAGCCTGTCCCCATCAGTGTCCTTTGCTAGAACTGATTGGAGAACATATTTAGCTTTCTACCATTTAAATGTACAAATGACTGCTCTGTGACTCCATTAATAGCTCCAGTGCTCCTGGCCCGACTCTTTCCCTTGAAGGGCAAAAGGCAGATCTCTGTGACCATTAATGCTCCTGTAATGCTTCAGACTTGTTCTGATTTTCATGATGTGGCACTCCAGACCCAGAGATGATGCCAGCCTTCCAGCTGGCGCTCCCAGACTTGCTTACCCACTGTGCTCCCTCTGCCAGGGCAGAATGTCATACATCTCCTTTCTCAGGGACAGAGGAAGAGTCAGACCCTTCGTTTTGAAGGAAAATTGTTGCTGTTTCTGGTAACACTGAATCGATTCATTACTTCTGAGAAAAGGATGTCACAGTGGACACCCATCTCCTCTCCAGGCAGCGGGATCCACTCCTGATGTCTACGAGCAATTCTGTACCACCCCACACTGACTGCAGGGTAGGATGAGAGCCCGGTGCTGCTCTGGTCTGTGCTACTCATGGTCACTGATGAGCGGTGATCCGAACTCTGTCATGAGCTTCTGCAGTCCCAGGACATCCGCAATCATTGTGTCACTGGGCAGGAATGCAGTAGCTCCACGGGTAAGTGAGTGCCACAGGGCCAGCACTTGTCAAGAGACAGTAATGATCTTGTCAGGCTCAGTGAACCCTGCTCAAGGTCAGGGCTGTGGGCCAGGGGGTGGCCCCCCACAGGCATGGGCTTTCCCGTGATGGAGACATGTTTTCACATAACACTTTTTTGGCTTGCAAATACTGGGAGAACCAGACTTGTTTTGGGTGAAAACACTGCATAAAGTGATCAGGTATTTTCTGACTGAAGTGAACTTTACCAGAATCTGAGAAAGCAAACGCAGTGGGTGAAGTTGGAGACAGTGAACACCGAGCTGCTACATTTCAGAGACAGCACGGATCTGAGAGGACAGGATAAAGATCAGAGAAGCCTCTGGTTTTGCCTTAAACTGGTGTTATTTTACTGGGAGACTGGCAGATGATATGGTGCTCTGGAGAAAAGTATTCAGTGCTATCAGCGGCCAGGGCAGGCAGGGGGAATTTCAAGATGGCACCAAAACTTGGATGGAACACAGTAACTGCTCTGGAAAAAAAGCATAAACAACAGCCAAAACGCATGAGTTCTTAGAGAACTGCATCCAAGATCTGCGCACGAAAATAAAACCATATTACAAACATAGAAGTGTAGTAAATGACTAAGAATGTCCGAAGTCTCCAAAGCTGAAGAAGAATGGGCCACATTGGGTGAGCATAAACAGGAATCACCATGTGCAAATAATTCCACACTGCATTTTCATTGTTATCCTCAAATTTCCTGCAAGGGTAGCACTTTTCCCCTGAAGACTGCATAAAATGCTTCTTCATGAATTCCTGGTAGGCAACCATCTCACAGCACGAGAGGGAGACAGAGGACAGGGGCTGAGGAAAACCCACGAGCAAGCATAAGATTTCATGGGAAGGGCAGTGATCAGAGATACAGGAAGCATGTCCCTCTCTGGAAAAGGTGTCCATATCTGCTTCTCACTGCAGTTGTATGGTGCAGCTTGAGGGAAGGAATAGAACAGGAGGAAGCTATCTCAAAGATGCTAGCTTGAGAGAGACTGGTTTCAGGCTGCACCCAGTCCACACCAGTTTACCCTGCACCAGAAGGACTGTGAGACTCTAAAGCAGAGAAGATACAGGCCTGAATTGTTTCATCATAGCAGGGTTACTGAAGACAGAAGAAATGCTGGGTCTGAAGGGCTGGAAAAGACTAAACAAGCAATCTGAGATACAGAATCTGATCTGGAGCTTTTGAGCTTATCCTTAAAGACTTAAGAAAGAACAGAAGCAGGGTCCTTGCAAGGCCACCTCCAGCAATGCTGAGGGCATCCCTGCTCACTACCAGTGGCTGTACCTGGGCAAATGTGGGACCCTGTGTAACAGCTCAGAGTAAAAATCCCCACTTCTTGATTCCTGGAAGAAGTATGAACAGTCGACCAAAACTGAGCGGCTCCCAGCATGCAAGCTGAGGTGTAGCTGCAGAAGCAGAAAGGGACGCAGAGTGTCAGGAAGCACAGATCGCTGAAGACAGTAAAGAGGAAGGAGAGGCAATGCCCCTTCTGTGATGGGTACTGAAATGATAGATTGTTTAGCCCAAATACAAACTAAGATAACCACAAAGACTGAAAAGGTCCAGGCTACTGAAGGTTGTGATCTGTTAACTCCAGCTGAGATGATTTTGACCAAGAACAGAAGGTACTTTGTTCAAGACATGGTGGATCTACAGACACAGAGAAAGGAACTAGCCACCTGAAATCTCTTTGAGGCAGAGATTTTAATTGTGGGCATGCTTTGGTTGTGCTAAGGGTGATGCCAGAAGGAGGATGAAGCAAGGAAGAAAGCAATGAGGGTGGAATGTTTGCTGGAATGTCAGAGGAGATAATCTGATGCCTCTTAGGGTAGGTGGTGTAAGTCTTTTGTGAGAGGTAGGCCAGACCATGGATCTGGAAGGATCTACTTTTTCAGGAAATTGAAACAGTTTTCTTAAGGGCAGCAAGGTCTAGGCAAGAGAATGTTAACAAAAACCCCCAAACTAAACAAACCAAACCAAACAAACAAATGCCCCCCCCCCAAAAAAAGAAACCCCAAAACACCAGAACCCCAAAACCCAGAAAACCAAAAATGAAAAAAAAAAAACAACAAAAAAACCCCAATAGCAGTAACAACAAAAAAAGACAAATATTGGGAACCAAAACCAGATTGCAAATTGGTAAACCCAAGTAATACATGGCTTATGCGTGTGAGATTAAGCTGCGAAGGGCAAGAATCAGAGCTGTGGAGGGCAATGACCGCAGCTCCTCATAGAGCAACAGGAAGATCAAAAGGATTTTTCTAGGGAGTGTGTAATTTTTATGGAGGAGCAGACAGTCAAGTGGAGAAGGACCAAAGTCCAGGCATTGTCTTGTGTAATTAAGCAGGTTCAAGTAAAAGCTGTAGTAATGGCTTCTTTTGCAGGCAATACGCTTTATTAGGGAATCTTTGAATAAGGAGGAGGATGCTTTCCCCTCAGGAGAGTTTTTTCAGGCCACATCCCAGGAGGCTGCTCTCATGGCACCATAAGCCAGCCTTGGGACAGTTTGATTTCACCAGTGTCCCACTGTGTTGTTCCCACTGGAGGTGTCAGGAGGGCTCAGCAGTCTCCCTGCTCAGTGCCTGACTTTGCCAAGGCTTGGGAGACTGCATTAATCCCACCACTTTCCAAACTCCTTCCATTTTGCTTAAGACAGCCAAATGACCCAGCCTCCCCAGAGCAGAGTCTTTGGGTGGTAATGGTTTTCCCCTTTGATGTTTTCTGCGTTGTGTCATGGGTGCAGCATAATTTCTGGTGGAGAAATACAATTACCACCTCTAAGGAACACAGGTGCCCCACAGCTACGTGGTTGGGGTTTTTGCTCTGCTTTATTTTCACGTCAATAAAGGAGACTTTGTAGGGGGTTTGTCGGGGAGTTTCTCCATCACTCCAGTGGGAAATTCCACATTGCCCGGAGAATGTGGAAGGAAATCAAGACCTACAGAGGCATTTAGGTACAAACATACCACTAAAATCGAGGCATTTAGGTACCCAGATGTCTTTGTGGGTTGGTTCGTACTTGGGGAGAAGAAGGTTCAGGGGCGGCAGGTCAAGCCAGGGAAGCAAGGGGCTGTCCCCAAACCCGGCAGTGACTGCTGTGACAGGAGCCCTCCACAACCCAGGGGAGCGGACACCTGGGGGGTGTGTGAGGACAGTGTGAAGCCCCAGCAACACGCACTGCTAGGCGACACCCGAGCCCCGCAGAGCAGCCGCTCCGTGCGGGGTCCGGGCGGGCTCTGGGGGCTCGGGGAAGCGAAGCGGGAGGCGGCAAAGCCCCTGCGGGACGCACGGGGGCGCAGGCGGGACACGGCGTGGGCTCGGGGCTGGTGCCCGGCTGGACCACGGCTAGATCCGGGCTAGACCACGGCTGGTCCTCCGGCTGCTCCCGGGCTGGTCCTCCGGCCGGTCCCCGGCTGGTGCCCGTGCGGGAGGCGGGGCTGAAACTGCTCCTGCATCACCATTTCCCGGGTCTTCAAGGTGTGAACCCGCCCTTGATCGCGACATGGTGCAGTGTAGTAATTTCCACTGTGGTCGCAGGCACAGCCTCCTCGCTCGCAGTGTGGCTTGCCGGAGTTTTTTTCACACACCTCGGTCACACGCTCGGAAACCTTCACGTAGACCAGTGGCGCAGAAGAATTTGGCTACCACGGGCTGCCTGAGTTACCAAGAGAAGCTTGAAAGCCTGATGCAAGGCCACTGGTTCCTGCCATACAGAGGATGCACGTGAAGCCCTACTGTCACAGTTTGGTCTTGCTAAAGAAGAGACTGTCACATTCACATAGGAATGCAGAAATAACAAAACCTGTTAACTACTGCAAGGACTAAGCTGGGAGGAAAAAAAAGAGAAGCAGCAGAGAAGATATTCTCACTGGACATGTCCAAGAACTATCTGAATGTAATCCTGTGCAATGTGCTCTAGGATGACCCTGAAGGGAGGTTTTACCAGATGCTTCACCGTGGTCCCTTCCAATCTTACCCATTCTGGGATTTTGTGAAGAGTGTACAAGAGATGTATGGGAGCAAGATAAGAAGACCACAGAAACAAGATTTGAATATGGAAGAACATGGCACATAAAAACATCATGGTGCACTGGGTGAAAAACTGGCTGAAGGGCAGAGCTCAGAGAGTTGCAGTGAATGGGACTACATCTGTCTGCTGACCGGTTCCCAGCAGGGCTCCTTGAGGCTCAATTTTAGGGCCAGTCTTGTTCAATAAACTTATCAATTGGAACATTGGGCTATGATTAATGGGATAATATTTACAAATCCAAATACTGGATGCTACACCTTGCATGGAGTAATGCCAGGGAGAGGAGCAGCTGGAGAACAGACCTGAAGGGAGGGATCAGGGGGTGCTGGAGGGCAATGTGAGTCATCCAGCAGTGAGCTCTGGCAGCCAGGAAGTCAAATCCCATCTCAGGGTGCATCAAACAGCATCACCAGCCAAACAAAAGAGGGGATTGTCCTGCTGTATTCAGCACTGGTACAGCCTCACCTCAAGTATCATGTGCAGTTCTGGGCCCACAATTTATGAAGGTTGTGAAAGTCCTTGAATGTGTCCAGAGAAGGGCAACAAAAAGCTGGAGAAAAGGCTGAAAGGAACATCCTGTGAGGAGCAGCAAAGGACTCTGGCTTTGTGTAGTTTAGAGAAAAGGAGGCTGTGAGGCGACCTCATTGCTCTCCACTGCTTGCTGAGGAGACGATGTGGAGAAGAAAGTGCTTCCTGGAGTCCAGTGACGGCATGTATGGGAATGGTTCAAAGCTGCACCAGGGGAGGTTCAGACTGGAGAGTAGAGAGCATTTCTTTACTGAGAGGGTGATCAAATACTGGAAGATGCTTCCTAGAGAGGTGGTTGATGCCCCAAGCCTATCAGTGGTTAAGAGGCATTTGGACAATGCCTTTAATAACATGCTTTAACTTTTGACCAGCCATTCAACATTCAATGTACTTCCCTAGGAGTGCTGTCCCAATCTTCACCTCTTTTCAGGTCAGGGGATTTCCCAAGCCCGATTTAGTTTATCTGTAGCTCTGTTGTGTCCCTCTGCCAAGCACCTGTCCAGTGCCACTGCACACATTTTGCATCTTGAGCACTGTTTGCATTTGACAGCTCCTGGATTTTGTTCTGGAAGAGAAGTGAACACCCTCTAACTCATGGTGTCCACTTTTCTCACCCATCATTTTACAGCTCTGTTAGCATATCTCCTGCCTGTTGTCTCTTTCTGAAGCTCAGCAGTTCAAGCCTACTCCTCTACTCCTTAAATGTAAATCATTCCACATCTTAAATGTTCATCCTGCTCTTCTCTGAACCTTTTGGGTTCTGGTATCTTCTTTTTCAGATGCGGGCACAATTCTCAAGTGTGAGCATAGCAGAACCATAGCAATGCTTTCTGTACTCTTCTCTCTTCCTTTACCAATGATCCCCTCTGTTAGATTTGTCTTCTTGCTTGCTACTGAATGAGCATGCAGTGACAAATAATAAAGAAAGCTGCAACAAAACAGGAAGAAAACAGAATGTGTTGAGTCAAAATCCTGTGGGAAAGGATAGTGAAGGAGAAAATCAGAGTGGTGTTAGAGGCCTCTTTTAGAAAGCCTTAGACTTTTAATGTCTCTGTAGTATCAAGAATAAATATTACTGTGAATTGTCAATATGGAAGAGTTTAATGTTCTGACTGCAAACTCAAGAATAAAGGGATGTGATATTACACTTTTGTATCTCCACAAGCAAAAGAGGATGGATGTATTTGGATGTAGTTATGGTAGTGAACATATTATAAAAGAACTAGTTACAGTAAAAAATTTTGGATCAGAGTGTTGATAGCATTTCAATTGAATGGGGAAAAGATTAAAAAATGTCTTTCTGGGGTTTGTTTGTTTGTTTTTCCACAGCAAAAACATCAAGAAATTTAAGAAAAGTAGTGACTGGAGGTAACCAGTTTAACAAGCTCCGAGGCTGCATATGAGGGAGTAAGAAAGTTTGCATCAGAGGTAGAAAATGTTTCTGCAACTTGTATGCTAAACAAGGGGAAAACGAACAAGGAAGTTCTCCAGAATTACCTGAATGAATGACTGTCCAAGGAAGGATGCCAGTTGTAAACAGTCTGTGGGAAAAGATAAAGAGGTCAGTCAGTCTATGCAGATATGTTTTGAAGGTCAAAAACTGTAGGAATTCAGCTCCAAGTGCCAAAAGTCAAGCTGAGTTAGGTCTTGCAAAGATCTGTGAAGATAAATGAGTAAAGGTTTTCTAACTGTATAAATAGAAACAAAATTTAAAAAGGAGGAAGTAGGGATGCTGTGCACAGAGTAGGAGGCTGAGATCAAACACGGTATTTGGATCACTTAGATCAAGGGCCAGACCTAGGAGGGTACACAGAGCTGTAATGCCAGGAAGTTAATTTGGCTCTGAGAACAAAATTTACAATGCTGAGGAAGATATCTTATTCTTTTGTATGGTAAATGAGAGAAAATCACATCCTGGGGACCAAAATCTACCACAATGGGTGTGATGGCTGAGCTGCTCATGAGGAAATGTCAAAGCCACCTGTCCAAAACTTTGTCTTCTCTGGTTTTAGGTCTATAACAAAGCTTCAGCCTCTCTAGCTACACCTACCTTAGTAAATAAGACATGGTGAGGGTCTAGGATGGTGTACCAGTTCTCAGTTGCCCATGGTGTTTAACAGTTCCTGGTACAGGCATGGTCTGTGGAAGACAGCCCTCTCCCAGACAATGTCTGTGCACAGTTCATGGGATAGCATGGCATTGCTCTGCCCATTGAGTAGTTTGGAGGTGGTCACCTTACTATGGAGTTGTTTTGAAGAAGAAGAGGGTTTTGCTATATGGATGCAAGCTGTGCTGGGCAGCTTGCCCTCAAAGACAGAGAACAGGGCACAGCCCATTCTATTTAGTAACATGATAGCCTCTGAGATTGGGATGATATAAATGACTCGGATATTAGTGAGACATCTTGAATGATCTCGGTCATGTACTGCTAGGGGTCATTAACTGCTGGATAACTGGTTTTTGGTTAAATTGGCAGAGAACTGCTGCACAGTATATTTGGGGTTTCTTGTATATAACCTAATCTTAGACCCTTCTTAACGTGCTTTTGTCTGAGTTGCTTAGACAGTTCCCTAGACAGCAGGATGCATGGCATTTTATATCCATCTGATGCCTTAAGATTCTTAAGATTTGTAGCATATAGATTTTTAATATATCTGTATAGTTTCTAAAACTTTAAAATATCAGTAAACAGTTACTAAACCCCCTTTTCTCACACTTTGTATCAAATTTTCAAAATTCTTCAAATTTTTTTTAAGGTTTTTTTTCAAGGAAAAAGATTTTAGTGAGGACATCTTGTTTGGGACACATACCTAAGAAGGACATAACAAGATATCATTGTAGTCAAAGCAACCTAGAAGGCTCAAAAACCTTGGAGAGGCTACAAAGAAGGCATGTGATGTTGAAGATATTGATGGTGAAGAAGGAAGGGGCCTTGAAACCTCTGACTCAATTCCAGGAAGATGTGCCAAGGAGAAGGCCTGAGAGAGGTTCTGGGGGTGGAAAATTTTTGGGTTGGATGTATCCATTAGATATGATAATTAATTAGTGCTATAAATTTGTAGGAGCCTGATACTGTATTGTGCACTTATGTATTCAGTGTACCTTTAAGCACTTTAATTAAAGACCTGCTCTCTATTCTATCTATACTAATATTGTCTAGAAAGTTATTTTCTTCTCTTTTAGGCATCACACCCACTTAAGCAGATCCCACAGGCTCAGAGGAGTGCAAGATTCATGTGTGAAATAGGAGAGCAAGAGGGAGATAACATGGCACTTGCTCTGTGATGGGGGCAGTGAGATTGCCAGAGGGATTCTTGGGGTTCAGTTGCTGCTTTGGAAAGTCCTGCCAGCAGTACCTGAACTCAGTGCTAACATTTTATGATAGTTCTCTGAGTGCTTCTGACATAACTGGGTCTTGGGTACTAATAGGAAGCTGGGGGCTATTTGATTGGTTGGTGTCTGAGTTAATGAGTTTCCACAAGTCTGGAAGAGGATTAGGAACACTGATCTGAGTGCAGAGGCCTTTACTTGGCTGCATATTAGGCTGACAAGTCCTTCTTTATATTTTGTCCTGAATGGATATGATTTCCAGAAAGGATATTGAGAAAGGCAAATCAGACATGGAACTCTGATTTTAGTAGCACGCAAGACATTAAGAGATATTTTGAAGTAAACCTATACAAGGGTATGGATTTAAATGAAAAATGGAACACAAAGGCAAGTGAGTTCTCAAAAAGAGACCATTTGATCTATTTGATTAAAGCAAGTAACTTGCTATTTTACTGTCTGAAGTCTGGAGTCACTCCGTTCTTGGCAGTCACATCTCTCCTTGTTTTTAGCATTGCAGGGATAAAATTGGGTCAAGAGGACTTTAAAATCCCCCCTCTGATTCAAAGGCAACCTCTTGGCTTAGCTCTTGTTGCATCAGTTTTGTTTGATGCATCTCCTTTGATTCCTAAGTCCCTGAACTACTACTGAATTCGGTAATGCACAAGCAAAGAAAAAAATAAATTGAATAAATCACGAATAATAAAACATGAGAGTATCACTCTGGCCACAGGGGGAAAGAACATCCTCCCACTGAAATGGAAATACCTGTTTGCAATTATTCTTTAATAATTTTATTTGCCAGCAGTTATTATTAAAAGTCTGAATAACTTGGAAGGGAGCAAGTCACTCATGCAACCAAGCAAGAGAAGGAAAAGAGACAAACATATCTGTATATTGCAATAAGTTGTATTTTAAAACTTCTTTAGAGACGTGCCTTACCTGTCACTAGGATACATCAGCCCTGAGAAGGACTTGGGAGTACTGGTGGATGAAAGACTGAACATGATTTGTCAATGTGCGCTTTCAACACAACTATATCCTGGGATGCATGAAAAGCAGTGTGGCCAACACGTCAAGGGAGGTGATTCTCCCCCTCTACTCTGCTTTCATGAGACCCAACCTGGAGTGCTGCATCCAACTCTGGGGTCACCACTAAAAGAAGCACATGGAATCATTGGAGCGTGTCCAAAGAAGGGTCACGAAGATAATCAAAGGTCTGGAGCACCTCTCCTATGAAGAAAGGCTGAGAGAGCTGGGATCGTTCAGACAGGACAAGAGAAGGCTCTTACGAGACCTTATAGCACCTTCCAGTACCTAAACAGGACTTAGAAAAAAGCTGGTGAGGGACTTTGGAGAAGGGCTAACAGTGATAGGAGAAGGGAAAATAGCTTTAAATTGAACAGTGTAGGTTTATACTGGGCATAAGGAAGAAATTCCTTACTGTGAGGGTGGTGAGGCACTACAAGAGGTTGCCCGGGAAAGCTGTGGATACCCCTCCCTGGCAGTGTTCAAGGCCAGGCTAGATGGGGCTTCAAGCAACCTGGTTTAGTGCAAGATGTTCCTGTCCGTGGCAGCGGGATTGGAACTAGATGATCTCTAAGGTCCTTCCAACTGTAAGAGACCGAAATGGTTCATGGCTTAACCATTATTAAGATCACCAAAGCCCACTTCCCACCCAAATATGCCTCGTGGATTTCAGGGAATTGACTGGGACTTTAACCTCCCGATGGGAACTTGAGGTAAGATAAATGTGGTACAATTGTCTAATCATCTCAGGTTTCAGGAGAAGTGAAGAAGGCTGGGAGGAGGCCATAACCCACAGACTCATTTGCATACTCTCCCTCTCTCATGGGAGACTGGGCTGTTACTGCTCATGGATCAGAGAGTCACAGGGTGCTTTGCTAACAATGTGCAGAGCACCACTCAGGTGCTGAGGGTGTGCATATCCCACACCTCAGGCTACGAGCTGGGTGTTAAACAAGATAAGGAAAGGTAAATCCTGCAAGGCAGAGTAGTGTTTCTTTTTCCTTACACAAATGACGCAGCTGTGATAACTCCCTGCCCACCGGTGGAAGCATGGAGATATTGATGCCTGGCCTGGAGGTATTAATCTCTGCTGGTGGGCTATGATGGACTCAACTGCACTGACATAATAGGCAGCTGTAGCGACTTAGATCATCAGAGATTCCCAAAATATCCCATAACTCACAGCATTACATCATCAACTGTAAAATTCCCTCCTGAACCTGAGTGTATATGCCTCATGAAATCTTTGAGTTTCGTGAGCTTCCTCTACCCCTGACAGATTAAGACCATCACTTCTGCAGGACTGCAACCATCACTTCCACAAGACTTTTGACCATCATGTCAACCAGCAGATATTAAAATTGCAATTACCAAGTCTCATTGCTGAATCCAACAGATGGTGATATTTATTTTCCTATTTTTACCCTTTCTTTCTTTCTTTTTCTTATACATTTTCTGAAGTGTTATTTTTATTATTTATATTGCTATATTACTATAGATAAGAACAACCAAAATGTCTATACACCTGTTTTCCTTTGCAACTAAATTGTTCTAAAATAAACTGCATGGTGCAGTTGTAATTGACATGAAACAATTTCTTTCTGTCTTTATTGTTTATGCCTTTGACTGCTTATTCCCTGAAGGATGGTTCTACTGTTCTACTTTTGTTCTGAAAAGGAAGAACAATTTCTTATGTTTTTCTTTCATGAATACATTTCTTACCAGCATTTTTTCCGGGTTCCCCCAAGTAGGTGTATTTCTTTATGGTTCAATGTCAAATAAGCACAGTACTCCAGCTCAGGATTCAGCACTGTTGATTGTAGCTTCATTATTACTTTCTACATCCCACATATATTTCCATTAAGGTGCTCTACTAGAAAGATACAGTTCTTTTGAGTGGGTTTTTTTTTTCATTAGTACCATTAGTCCCATGCAGCAGTCTCATGTGACTTTAGGGATCCACTGTAATCTCCTCTTTTCTAATCATAGAGCCATTTAGGTTGCAAAAGACCTTTAAGATCATCAAGTCCGACGATTAACCCAGCACTGCCAAGTCCACCATGCCCTTCAGTGCCACATCTACACATCTTTTCAATACCTCCAGGGAAGGTGACCACACCACTTCCCTGGGCAGCCTGTTCAATACCTGAAAACTCTTTTGGTGAAGAAACTTTTCTTAATACCCCATCTAAACCTCCCCGGTACAATTCAATTGGTTGCTCAGCCAACAGTTCTCCATGGCTTATTTGGTTTTCATTCCTAAACTATCACTCTCCTCCTTTCTAGAATTCCACTTTATTTTGGACTGTTTCTTCAAGATCCATGTTCAGATGCTGTCTCATCCTGCAGCACACTGGAAACTTTTCCCATAGTGGTCTCACTATGGACCTTATGAATGGTAATGGAAATGGGATCTAGCCAAGCCTGGCACAGACCCCATGCTGTTCTTTCGACATCCACAGCTCTTTTGGGCTGTTTGCCCCAGTTTTGGGTACAGCTGTGGCAATTTCATCAACAGTGTATTTCCTTGGTTGAGGGCATCGTGCTTAATGGGAGGCAACGTCAAAAGTCTAATCCAAGCCCACCAGCGTTCACCACTATNTCTCAGAGACAAAAAAAAAACCAAAAACCCGGGTATGTTTTCAGTCCATGCCGAACTCCAGCATGAGCTGCTTGCCCGTGAAGAACAAGCCCCCGGGGCCGTGTCCCCCTCCCTGTGCCTTGGCCGCTCGTGTGCTCCCAGCTCTGCCCTGGGTGACGCGCTGTCCCCGGGGGATGCCGCTCCAGCCCAGCCCAGCCCAGCCCAGCCCAGCCNCTCTGCTCTTGTGGGACCCCACCTGGAGTACTGCCACCATTTCTGGTGTCCCCAGCATAAGAAGGACTGCGGGAGCAAGTCCAAAAGCGGGGCCACAAAGTTAATAAGAGGACTGGAACAGTTCCCCTGTGAAGACAGGCTGAGAAAGTTGGGACTGTTTGGTCTGGAACAGACAAGGTTGTGTGGAGACTTCATAGCAACCTTCCAGTATCTGAAAGGGGACCCTTTGTCAGGAACTATAGTGATAGGACAGGAGTAACAGGTAGAAAGCGAAAGAGGGGAAATTTAGGTAGGAAATTAGGAAGAAAATTTTTACTGAGAGGGTGGCGTGACACTGGAACAGGTTGCCCAGGAAGGTTGTGGATGCCCAAGCCCTGGAAATGTTCAAAGCCGGGTTGGATAAGGCCTTGAGCAACCTGGTCTGGTGTGAGGTGTCCCTGCCCGTGGCAGGGGGCGGTGGGACTGGATGATGTTTGTGGTCCATTCCAACCCCTTAACATTCCATGATTCTATGACTGTCTGCTGATCGATGTGACCCCGGCATCACTTGCTCAGCCCCGTTCTGCAGGATCCCTCAGCTGTCAGCACACGGTGCTCGGTACAGCTGAACAGATCAGTCCGTCCAACACAGCCCCACACTTCTCATTCCCCGGGGATCTCAGAGACAAAAAAAAACCCAAAAACCCGGGTATGTTTTCAGTCCATGCCGAACTCCAGCATGAGCTGCTTGCCCGTGAAGAACAAGCCCCCGGGGCCGTGTCCCCCTCCCTGTGCCTTGGCCGCTCGTGTGCTCCCAGCTCTGCCCTGGGTGACGCGCTGTCCCCGGGGGATGCCGCTCCAGCCCAGCCCAGCCCAGCCCAGCCCAGCCAGGTTAGCCTGAGGTTTTAGTCTCAGCTGGATTTCCCCAGCCACACATCTGCTCCTTAAGCTGTCCCACCAACTCCCAATTCCTGAGGGGAAGGCAGAGCAGGAGCACTACCCTGAGCACTCCACGCTGCATGGAGGGATGTGGTTTCACACATATGTTCTCCCTGTAACCCCAGGCATCTCTGTAACCCCGGTGAAGGGCTGCACTCCCCACTTCTCCAGGCTCACACCTGTTGGNCTCCCCTCCCCTCCCCTCCGCGGGCAGCACGGCCGCGCCCCGGGGCCCCCCGCCTGGCGGAGCGCTGTCGCGGCCCCCGGGCTGAGCGCGGGATCTCCGGTCGCGCCGGGAAGGGCCCTGCGTGGGCGCGGGGCTGGCGGGAGGTGGGCATCGCCGTGCCCGCGGGCCGCGGCTCGGTTGGAAAGCTCACACCCGTGCGTGCCTGTTCCCGAGCTAATCCCTCCTCTGGCTCTATCTCCCCTCTGCGGCTCGAGCAGCGCCGCAGGCAGCGCGCAGCGATGGAGCTGAAGGCCCAGGTGTCAAGGACAAACTGGGCCATGTACCTTGTACGGCTTTTCCGTGCCCAAGGGTCTGCCATGCTGTGTTTTGCTTCCTTCTTCAAACTGCAAAAGAGGCCGAGAATTTGCCAAAAATGCAGGCATCATCCGTAGCGCTGGAGACAGCCGTGTACCCTGCGAGTTGCCACAGTCTGCTGCTCCTGAGGCTGCTCCTGTGACCAGGACAGGGGCTTGTCCCGCCTTGGTTTGTCAGCATTTTGCAGGCAGCGGCCCTGACTGACAGATGGGTCTCATATCTTTTGCATGTGTGAATGTTGGTGGCAGATGGGGTAGAGCTGGCAGCGGGGTGAACCCACTAAAAAAACCTTAAGAGGAAATTTATATATATGGCTAAGGCTGGACAGAAAGATTGGGACTACCTACAAGATTTCCAGTTAGTTGTGTTGTCAGCTGCTAGAAGCCTTTGTTTTGGAGCAGGGTGTTTTTGTAGGTGCTGTACAGATGTGTGACAGAAAGGCAGTAGCAGCTGTATGGAGTGTTCAGGCTGCAGAACTGGGCGAAGAGCTGAGGTGATCATGGTGCTGCAGCTTTATGAGTTAGCTGGCTCGTAGCTGAGTGGTTTTGCCACTTGCTTGTGGTCATTTGCAGTTAACTTTGTGCTTGAGCAACAACCTCATGGTGATGCCCAGCGTGAGGTGAACCAGCAGGCACCCTACTTTGCCTCTCTCTGCCCACTTCTGTGGACTCTTCAAAGCCAGGGGGGCAAGATGTGGTCACCCATGTAGGTGTCATGTGGCACCCTCTGCAGTGGGACAGCTCTTCTCTTGAAGCTATTAACTCGTTCATACTTGACTGTCTCTGCCATCTCCAAGTTGGGGGAAAAGACAATGAAGACTTGGAAATAGTCTTGGTCAGGTACTCTGTGTACTTGTTTGGTTTCAGTGGCCAACTGCCATGTTTTTCAGACAAGTTTTCCATATAATACAAAAGAGGAGACACTGTAATTACAGAGGCTCAGTAACAGCCAGTGCTGACCCTGGCACAAAGAAGAAGCAAGCTTGTTGATTGCCACAACTCTTGAAAGTCATTTTGCATTCAAATATTTTTAGTATCTTGCATTTTGAGCGATCTGGTGGGGACAGACCACATGCATGCTTTAGATGGTCCCATTGGCTTTGAAATAAAGCCTTTTCCTGAGCAGGGGAAGTACTGGGTGTTTAGTCCCTAATTTATGCCACTCTTCTGGTATTTGTAAAGTTTTGAGCCTTGCTGCTTGTACAGTTGTGCTTATCAGTGGCCCTCTTTGTTTTGAGGGGGCTGTGACAGAAACCTGAGGCCTGCTAGGCTTCTCATTCAAACAGTTTTGAGGGTGGGCGAGACGTGATTGCACAAATGAAATATGCTCTTTACTTCACGTGGAGGATTTGCAATACAGAAGGAATTAACTTAGACAAGAGGAAACTCGTAACTCTTAAATCAGTTACCGGAGTAACCAGTTCTGAGTTGTATTTATGTTGAAACATCGATCACTCCCTTTTTTTTTTTTCTTCTTTCCCTTCCTCCTTTTTCCTGTATAATCTAGTGCCAGATTGCAGGCAGTGTTCACCCTCATATGGTGGTGTGTCTGGACTCTGTATCTCTGCTTTTGGTTGTGTGTCACATTTGAAGGTTGGATTCAGTGATCTTGCAGTTCTTTTCAAACCTTAACAATTGTATGATCCCGAGACAACATGAGCGAGTGCCAATCTGTCTGGCACTGAGCGGAGCTGATGGCTTGATGGGTGCAAGAGGGAGGGATAAGAAGAAGGGCAGAGATCTTATTGTAATTACTGATTCTGTTACATTTTGTTCACTCTTGATCTACCAAGTTCCTCAACCTTGATCCACCATGACAGCTTAATGAGATTTTAGTTGCCTTTCAGCAATGTCACTTCAAATTGTATCTCAGCTTTCAGAGAACAACAAAGTGGTAACTTTAATTCTCTTCTCTTGACCCATATCTGTGTTGCTAAAAGCATCAGTGTAGAGTGGGACAGGAGGAAAAGAGGGTGAGCTACTTTGTCTGCAAAAGGGTCAGGTGCATTCTGGCTTGCTCCTGGTGAGACTTATGGGCTGTGCCATCATGATGCCAAATGACAGATAGGGATCTGCCAGGGCCCCTTTGCCTATTCTGAAGGACAAGCTAAGAAGTCCTGATGACTTAACGATATATGTGGAGATATTAGTGGTGGCATTGACCAGTAGAAACGTGAGGCTGGGTGGTGTGAAGAGCTAGTTTGGCTCTTTTGGGCAGAGCTGAGTGGGATCGTCTGTGGTTAATACTGACTGAGAGTTAGTAGCCCAGGGTGGGTCTTCTCTTCTTTGTACATCAGTGTGTTTGACAGTATCCTAGACTTTTTTTCATTACCTGTTATATCCCTATCCTTCATTATCCCAGGGTCAAAATCCTTGCAAATCTGTTATGTACTGAATGGTGTTGATGGCAGCATTCATCTGAGCAGATGTAGTCATCCATGTCCAAGGTATTCATCTCCAGCCCCCTTTACAGTTAGCCAGGACGTTCCTGGCATGTGATTCGTCTCAGCCTGGTACGCTAAAACAAATGAGTTGTGACCTGACATGTGCTTTCCGTTGACTGTAAAAGGAGGCACAAATGACTTGAGTGTTTATCTCAAACTTGTGAGGTTTTTGGAAGCCTCAGCGACTTTGGGAAGAGTTGTGGCGGTTTGCAGTGAGTGGGTTTGTTTTGGTGTTTGAGCACTCCCTCCTTAGTGCAGTTGTTGCAATAGCTACTAAAACCTACCAGAAAAAAAAAGAAAAAGACATAACTGAATCTGATGGTCAGACAAAACATGGGGGCTGTCACTTGCCATATGATGGGTCCACCGATTGCAGGATTCTTGATGACTGGCTGCGGTTTCTGGGCAGTTTGGGGGTGTCAGGGATCATGAGCTGGAGCTCCCATCTTCTGTTGTGGTTTGTAGAAATCTAAGGATGCTGCTTGCCCTGGCAGCACCAGCTGGTGGTGCATTCCCTTGATGCTGAATCATCAGCTGCTGCCCTTTCCAGGGTCCTTGCCTCTGCTGGAGGTCACCAAGGTGGTGGGTCATAAATCCTGTGAATGGTGTCTGGTATAGGAGTGCCTTATTTCAGAGTTTCCAAAATAGAATACTGTGAACTGTTTGGTTCCAGGTATATTTGTCAGTTTCTGTTTTGTTTGTTTTGGGGTTTTTTTAACTCTTTCTACTCAAGTAAAAAACAGTTCAGGAAACTTTATTTAACAGAGGCACCCATTTTGGTGTGTTCAGGAGCTGCAATAACTACTGTATTAAAAACTTGTGCTACTAGCTTCTTTGCTGACCAGGATACCTCATTAAATTTTCCTCTTAGTCTTATATGTTCCTCAGTGCCATGCCATGTCTTAGCCCCTTTTCTGAGAAATCCATGTGATTGCTATATTTACCGAAATAGTAAGTTTATTAGTCTATTTAATGGTAGTATTTAGCTTCATATTTTCTTATCCTTTCTCCTCCTTTTTCCAAGATGCAGAATAACTCTTGGGTTCCCTTTTCAGGATTACCAGAGAAATATTCCAGCAGGCTTTTCTGAGCTGTACAGATTCACAGTTCACTCTTGCCTCATTATTTTCTGCATCCTTGTAATTTGTATGTGTCTTTCCTTGTAGATCTTATTGGACCATTTAATTTTAAAAATACAAGGATAAGGATTTCACGTGTTATCTTAGTTTTGAGGACCAGCAATTAATTACTATCCTTATTTACTGAGCAAGCTATGCTTTTATTGAAATCTAGTGCCTATTTGAGCCATCCATTTCTGGAAGTTTATTATAAGCCACTCTAGAGTGTAAAAAAAAAAGGTTAACAATGAGCTTTTTGTATTACTGAGTTTGTCCCTGGTTCTGATTCAGGTAGACAGGATCATTTAAAATGCCCCATACCAGGTAATTTACTTATTCCTGGAACTCATTCTGTTAGAAGAAGTGTATACCATGATTAAGATGGATGTGTGTGGGTCTGACTAAATCATTACCAGGTATTTTAGTATAAGTGAGAAGAAATGAGTTATAGGATAGATGCACACCATCTCTGGCTGCAGTTGTGCCTACACAGAAGTTCACTTCTGACAGCTGCTCACTGGCATCTCAGCTGCAGAGGCAATTGCTTCCTCAGTTTTCTGGTTAATACATTTGAGAGATTCCCTCAGATTTGTGTCAGCTCAGGCAAGGCTGGAAAACACAGGTTGCTTCACTGGTAGGTCTTCGCTAACTTGCATTAGCAGCTAGGTTATATTTTTGAAGTTTCAGCTGGCAAAGTAAATAGTATGGTGTGTCTCTAGAAAATATTTTTAACTCAGGTTGGCATGTTTAAGTGAAGTGATCTGGCATGCTGTACAGGTAGCTCAGTGCACAGAGCAGTGTGGATGATGATGTCTGTAACATAAAAGGCAGTGGTGGTACCAGGCATTTGGGGACATTCACCTCTGCAACTCCACTTGGAGCTGTAAGAGAACCAGTCTGCACTGGTAAAGGTGCTGCTCTGAGTGTTGGCAGTGGACCACATCGGTTCAGTGGTTTATGGCTGCTTTCCAATGCTATAAAAGAGATGCCATGCAAAATCACCTTTTAATTTTATGGGCAGAGCATGCTGACATTAGGGCTTAGGAGAACTTGCTTCTAAAGGGTCTGCTTCCCCGAATTTCTTACTGTGAAATCTGGAGTCAGTAAGCAAAACCAATTCCGAAGCATAAGAAAGGAAGGGATAAAAAAGTACAAGATTTAAACCATAATAAAATCACTGTTAATGCTAGTCACAGTTTCCTTTGGGAGTGCTGATGTTGGAGGTTTATTTGGATACATATGTCGCGGGAGTAAGTGTACTGTACAAGGAATTACTGTGATTTGATAAATTAACTATTTTGTTCAGCTGAAGAAGAGCTTGCTTTTATCAGGTGAAAAATTGTTAAACAGGTTGGAAAAAATGTGTTGTTGAGTTTGTAGAATGAGGTTGTTTTGTTGGAGTGACTCTTATAATGCAGTTTCATCTAGCAAAGTAAATCAGGTGTCGTATCTTTAGAAAAAATTCCAGAGGGGACTAGTTAGCTCAGGTAACTAGAACACAGTCTTTCATCTTTAGGTTGCTGATTAAACTCTACTTGGGATTGCACACTGCCTGACAGCTATTTGATGACCTGTGTGAGACAATTCCCAAGCAATGGATGTTGTTGCTACTTTATTTGTTTTTTCTCCCTCCAAGAAGTTGACAAAACAAGGTGACCTGTAACATGTGTGATGTGTCTTACCTTGCAGGGACAGTCCGCATCAAGCTGGTTTGTGTGCTTGTAGATTCCAAAAGCGGAGAGCAGGCCACTGAGAAAAATACAGCACTTGTCTGATGCAGGTTTGAAGTGCAGAGGTGCTGTACTATTGTACATCTGTCCGTGCTGACTCTAGGCACATTAGGCTGTGCAAGCAACTGGAAGAAAGCTGCATGATGTTCTGGCACCCTCAGTAAGAAGTGGGCACAACACCCAGAAGTCATCAGCTGGATGGTGAATTAGGGTGGAGGTGCTGCATCTTGGAGGAGAAAAACAATAGGTGTCTGTTTGGATTTTGGAAGGGAGAACTTCTGTGAGACTGGAGTGAAATTTGGCCTCTAGCAGCTTTTCAGTTCAGGAAAGGTACCAATGCAAGCAATAGAGTAAAAAGTATAACACCTAAGTAACTGGAGAGGAACAGAAGCAAAATGTATATGCTTTGCTCTGGTCAGGTGCGAGGGTCAGTGCTGGGACAGTCCTGAAATCCAAAGTTTTGTCTAGAAAACACTTACTTTTGAGGAGCACAAGTGTAAGGAGGAGTTGCTCCTGTGAGGGAAGTGCTTGTCTGAATTTCTAAAGGTCTGAAGACAACTCAGAGATTTCATATCTTTTAATAACTGTCCACAGAAAGACTGGTCAAAATTCATTGATGTGTTTCTGCATCAGCTGGCTCTAGGTGCAGTCCTGTCTTCTGTCTTGAGCATCAGTCTGGTGGAGATTTTGTAGGTATCTGATAGAGCCCAGCAGTAGCTAGGGTAAGCAGGTGACTCTGGAGGGCCATAGCTCCCATCTCTCCTCCAAAGGGATAAGTTTATGCCTGGAGGTGTCTGTCTTTGCCTGCTGGTAACAGAGGGGGCTGAGATGATACCCTAAGTCCAAATGTCTGCTTTGGAGTGGGCTGAAGCTACTCAGGAGGAATCCTACCCCTTGTAACGTGGTCGGCATGTGAAGAAATGCAAGGATGTCCCTCAAAGAAACTTGTGTAAGTGATGAAGCTGCTCTGTTGATGTGCTTTGGCTGCTCCTGATAAACCATCACAGATGTTAGAGTACTTTTGAACCTGTTTTTTCCTTTGAAGGAAATACCTAAAGAGCACAACAGCATGGTGCAGGGCACCATCAAAACCACAACAGCAGCTCTTTGCTTTTCATGCTCCTGCTCAGACCCTTGGGGGGCAAATGCTATTTATCATTTGTTTCACTTACTGTGCTTTAAAACCATGTATTTTCCTTTGCAAGTCCCATCACAGTGGAGCTAAGCAGAATATTTACAGTCAGTAGTTTGTTTCCTTCTTGTGTCACTTAAAGCGCTTAGGAGCAGCAGAACTTATGACTTCAAAGTGTCTTGTTCTAGGCAAGTGACATGGGGAGAGAAGGCACTGTGTGCATGTTTTGAGAGGTGTTGTATTATACATTTCAAAGTACTTCTCTGAGACTGTCATATTTAGGTCTTTCTGTGTACTCCCATAAATATAATCAGGGGTGATTTCCTTTGATGCCAGAACGATGGTGTGGAAAAATATAATGCTGTTTTAAAAAAGTTTTGCAGACCGGATCATATTAGTATTTTTTCTCCCAATAAAAAGTGCACACTTACTTCAAATACTGTATTTTGCTGACAGGGACACATTTTTTTTTAAGGACAGCAGTATAACTTCTCTTGACAGGACTATGTGCTGGATGGCTTCTCATATCTCTGTCACTGTGTTCTGGGTGTAGGTTTTGAGGCAGACCAGGCTTCCCCATGAAGGGCAGGGAGGTTGCAGGTGACAATTCCAATAAATTCAGAAATCTGACATTTTACCCTATAAATTGGACAACTACTAGGCTGATGGGCTTAAATAAAAAGTAGATGGCAAATCTGGTTTTTTGCTCATGGGAGTTAATCTCTTCTGTAAGTTGACTTGCGCTTCTGAGGGAGCTAGAACAAGCTTTCCTCATGGAGAGATGTGGGTTTGCAAGAGTTGGCTTACTGCCACAGAGATGGCACAATAAATTGGCAGGCTGGCTACAAGGTAATGCCTCCCCTTGTGCTAAATGGGGCCGAGTCTGCACTATATTTTGCAGCAGTCTCATGGCTAGATTTAGACCAAATCTGCCGACTTTTTGCATTTCTTACCTCATGATATCTTTGCATTATCCCTGCTCTTGCTGCTCCTTCAGCTGTCGCATCGAAGAGGTTTCTGCCTAGATTCCTCTTCGCGCTGGCCAGTGCGGAGCCCTGTGCTGAGGGGGAACAGGATCCCTCTGCCCTGGCAACAGTGAGACCTGAAATGGGCCTTGTGGTCTGCCTCGCCATTTGGCTGGTCAGTGTCATCTTTGCCTTTTTTTTGGGGAAAAAACCCCCTAAACCCCCACAAACTTCAGCAAGTTTTGATTTGATCCCAGACAGGAGTGGGAAGCCTTTTGTTATGCTTTTGAGAGAAGTTGTGAGATAGGAAATGTGCTGTGTTTGAACCCCTCTTTTCCCCAGCCCTTCCCCATCAGCAGCCTTGCAGCCTTGAACGTTTAGGTTAGGTGAAGGCATAACTCTCCTTAGGCAATAGGTCTCCTGTCAGAGAGCAGGAGGGAGCTGAATGGTGAATTTGTGGCGAAGAAAAGAGTATTTACCCAAAGGAAAAAAGACCTCCATGCCTACCTCACTGTAAAATTTAATTGCATGTCCATATATTACCTCTTCTCTGGTAAGATTTGTGTAGATAGACTATGTAAAAACTGGGCTCATATATCTGTGTGAAAACAGGGCGAGTTGGTTACCCCATTGACATACTGATCAAACATCATGCTTTTATCATTTACCATGTTCTGTACTTATTTTAGACTTAAATGCCTAAAATGGATGCAGTTTTCTAAGGCATTTTGTTCTAAATACATCAGTTTAGGAGCTGTGAAGTCTTTGCCATGATGGCTTGTGGGATTATTTGCAAAACACTTCTGAGGCTGAGGTTTTTTTCCACACAGACTAGTAATCCTATTTCATATGCCTTTTTTTTATGCCCTTTTTTTTGACTAGTTGGGCGCTCCTGTTCTGAATAAAGGATTTTACTGGCTCTGGTAGTGTGTGGCACTGAGCAACTGTAGGAGACAGACAGGATTGGGTCAAACACAGAAACCAAAGGGGGTGATTTATAGAGTGTGAAGTTTTAACAGCAGGCAAGAGCGTGGGTGAAGCTGCCATGGAAACTGAGCGTAGCGCCTGCAAAACCCCCACAAACTCTGAATCACTGCTATTTCTAAACACTAGTTCATTTTTAGCCACCCTCTCTGCTCTTGATGGTGAGAGGGTAGCTGCTGGGAAAGGGGAGGAAGGTGGGAAGATGATGCAATGTGAGCACCTTGTTGTAAGTCTGAAGACTGCATGGGTAGTGGTGTTGGCCAGGGTGGGCAGTCGTGGCTGGGATGGTTTGATCTCAGGCCAGGAGTGTCTGCCCACTACCCTGGCATGGTGAGGGACAGCTGAACAAGCAGTGCTTTGTTGCAGGCTGAGAGGTGAGTGTGGTGTCCATCGTCCCTGCACATGCTGGCTGCGTTCCTGGAGAGTACCAGGAAGGGTGCCGGGTGGCTTTTATCACCCGCCCTCTCTTTGTCCCTCACAGCCCCATACTTTATCTCCTCTGCTCCACTGCCTTGCATCATCGTCAGCCCCCATTTTTCTGTTGATATATGCCTGGACTACACTAATGTTGACACATCCTGTAGTCCTGGCAGCCAGGCTCCGTGACTGTCCTGCCTAACCCTATTCCCATCCCAGAAAAACAGTCCCAGGTGAGGCATGTCATGGACTGCTAGGGAAGGGGGCTCAGCAGGTTGGAACATTGCCATATCCCTGTTACACTGGGAGTGTAGTCACACCATTGGTGCTCAACATGCCCCTCTGCCTTGGACTGGGCTGCCCAGACTGCCTCAGGGCTTCCTCCTGAGGGAGCGCCTCATGCTGTTCCCAGGCAGCCAGGGCATTGGTGGCCCATCCAAGTCATGCACTGTTGTCTCCTTTGGCACTGAGTGACCCTGATTAATGGGGTATGTCTGCTCAAAGGGCAGTACCAGTTTGATCAGCATTCAGTCATTGCTTTTATTCCAGTATGCATCAGGACGCTGTCTCTCAGGGAAAGGCCTTTCTGAGGAACTCTCCAGTGGGAATTACTTGGATGAACCCCCCTGAAACCGCAGACACACAGCACTCTCTCTGCTGCAGGAGAGTATGTGGCTGCGCGCACCAGCCAAGGGGGTGTGAAGTGCTTGTCTGTGCCTGCAATAACAAACGTGAGGCTTGGAATGAGCTGATCCCTCCCCAGCCCTTGAATTATGGCTGGAATGTGGGAATATTGAGACTAAAAGCAAACATTTTAGCTCATTTCGCGCTAGGCTTCTTTTTCATAGGGTGTAAACCATTTTCACACAATGCTTTAATATTAGATCTGTATTCATGCAAGTGCCCTCAGAAGGTTATAATTTATTTTTTAATTCATCTGGCATGTTCAATGAGAAATTAACTTCAGTTTCTTCAGAAAACGGAAGTTTTTCTTAATTATTCTGCTATGTTGAGTCACTATCCAACAGCCACATCAGAGTGCAGGGCTGGCAGGTCTGACTTGTTCTGCCTGGGGCAAGCCCTTGAATGGCCTGCAAATCAGTGGAAGAACTCCTAAATTAATACATATGTATTCTAATTACTTTCTAATGACTTTGTTTTGATTGCATAAGCCTAAAGGAGTGAGGTAGCATACTTTGGTGTTTCATAGAATCTTAGCATTATTTGCATTGGAAGGGACCTTTTAAGATCCATATAGTCCAATCCATCTGCTATGGGATTGAACAAAGCCCCATCCATCCTGACTCTGAGTGCTTAATTTGCATATGCAAGGATAGCAAAACCTATCTCAGAAGCCTGGAATCATCTTGGCATAAGGCACAGGCAGCCTTGTGACTTGACCATGTACCATTTCTGCTCCCCTTCCTCCCTGAACAAGTGTGTGTCCAGCACAGGCTGAGCTCTCCCTTGTTTGAGCAATTCCTCTGAGGTTTGTTACAGAGCATTTCCTCTGAACAAGCTCTTCAAACACTTCCACCTTGTGCACAAAAACAACATTCCTGCTTTCCCAGTAAAGGGATCCTTTGCTTCAAGTCAGTTAACGGAGGAAGTTTTTAACTGGGACAGCAGCACGGATGCACCAGTGCTGGGAGTGTGCGTGTTTGAGAAGCATTGACCTACAGACATGCTGGTTCATAGGGGTGGCCAAACCCAGGTCCATGGTCTAGCCCGTCACCTGTGAAGGATGCTCATGGTTTGCTTGGCAAGGGTGGCCAGGGTCTGCTGCTGCCTCATGACCCTGCCTCCTGCTGGAACTGCCATTGCTCACTGTGACCTACCTGCTGGCCTCCACCTGCTCTCCACTGCTCAGGGACATAGCAAAATCCACTGATTCATACCCACTTTTATCTGCCCCTTTTCCACACCTGAAAAATCCCTATTCAGCTCTGCCCTTGGTCCTGGTGAAATGGCGGTGTTCAAGGAAGTCTTTTCTTTCCTTCCATATGTCAGTCACATTGGATGTGTCTCATGTCTGTGCAGGATAGTGTTTGTTGTTCTGTATGAAGGTTGGGGCTCTTAATGTTTTGTTTGTTTCCCCACTATTGTTTTAATAACAAACCAACTTCTGTCTCTGTCTAACTTGCTTCCTTATCCCCTAAGGGACATTTCCCGCCTATTTCCAAGGACTCTTGCCCCAGGACCATGACTGGAGCATGCTGAATGACATGGCCAGGAGTTTTGACTAAGCAAAGATTTCTTCATTTTATCTGGTTTTAAGGGGAGAGAAACTCACTTATTTAGTAGTTTCCCAGAGCATAGGTTTCTTTCTGCTCAACATCAAGGCTGAATCTCTGACAGACTGTGGATCACTTCAGTTGAATCCCTGGCAATCTGTCTCAGGTTCTCATTTGGGAAGTTTAATTATCAGTGGAGATCCCCTTGGGTTTTATGAGAAATTGAGGGAGTTAAATCAAGCAATTTTCTTTCAAAGTGTAATTTGAAGTCATGCTGAGGAACTATTTGAGGATACTGTTCTAGACCTAGTGGGAGACTTTTCAATTAAATGCTTTTTCATCAGAAAATAGTGATTCATGCAATTAGAGAGGTGTGATGTCCTTTGGCTAGGCAGGAAGACATTTCCTTGACTTTTTGATCTCTGAGAAGCTGTGGATGGCAAATGCAGCACTGTCCTCCTCCAAACATCTGGGTGCTGTGTTGAGCTGACAGGAGATCCTCAGCAGCTGAAATCTGAAGTGTGGGCTAAAAGAACTGAGAGCACTGAAGGCACCTTTCACTGGATGATACTTATTGGGGGGGAATTCATCCTGGAAAGTGTCACATCCCTCTCCTCTGCCCTGGGCTCTCTGCAGTGGTTTGCCAACCAGTCAGCTGTAGGCACAATGTTGAGTTCATTTAATTGTTGCTGTTTTTCAGGTAGTTATTCTGGTACAGCTACGGGGTGATACACAGTAGTGTAGGGACAAGGCCTGATTTCATGGTTTAACTCTGCCTAAACAAACATGCTGCTTGGCTGCACCTGAGTCTTCCCTGCTTTGAGGCACAGTGCACTGTGGGCAGTTTGTCCAAAAGGTATTTCTCTAACCTCTTCTTGCAACACTTGGGTGGTATCCTGTCCCAGCCTCTCATTGTGCCCGCAGTTGGAAAGCAATCATCACATCAAATTCCCCACTGCAAATTAAGCGTGATAGGGTGTGGGTTTCTGCAGTAGCTAAGGAGGGGAATTAACATCTACTCAACCTTTTACCTGTTGAATGGCTCACTGTGTTCCACTTCTGATGTTAATCACAGCTGGAGGTTTATGTAGAGGAAAGGGCATCAAAACTTTCATTCTGGAGATTTTAAAGGTTGAATTCTGAGAGTTTGAAGCATTCTTCTCATGACTTTCACAGCAGAAACCTTCTCTCCTTTATTTTGGTCAAAAACAACTGCTTACTTCAAAATGGGTTTTGTGTATCATCACGAATAACCCAGATGGAGCTTTCTGCAGGTATTTTGAAGTTTTTCTGCTTTGAAATTTTGTGGAAGTTGAGATTTCTTGTCTGGACTTGGGGAAAAGGATCGTCTTTGCCATCTCAGAAGTTTGCTGGAATGGGAAAGAATTTTTTGACCTTGGTGCAGCCGCTAGCTGTAAGTTTGGAAAGCAGGCAGGTGAGCTGCAGCACCCTGATGTTCTTGCAGTGTGGTACTAGAACATCAGCACCTTCTTCATGTCCGGTGGGACTTGGTGTTCACTTCAGTAACTGATTGCTGGTAAGTGGGTGGCACAGGGCTTAGGGAAAGCACGTCACTGCTCTTTTTCCAATGGAAGAAATCCTCCGGATCTATGAGACACTGGGAGAGGAGTGGGAGATACTGTTGTGGAAATGTCCCTAACACTCAGGAGCTTGATGAGCAGAAACCTGAACCCAACCATATCTGACAGCAGGCTCCAGCACCAGGTCTCCCCCATGATGATAAAGGATCTGCACTCAACAGAGGAGAGTAATATGGGCAGTGTCAAAACCATTCCACACTGTCAAGTATACCAATGTGGTGCAAGCGCAAGCTCTTTGTTCTGCAGACTAGTAGCAGTGGTGATATAGCTGTGTGGGGGATATTTTTCCTCAGCATCCTTTTGGTCTTCAACAAATGTGAGACTGTCCACGGGACATGACTTTGCTGTGAGAGATGGGTATGGATAGCAGTAGACATTTTCCATGCATTTCAAAATGGGTATAAGCACATGTGGGACAACGTAGAATGGGGATTTCTGTTCACGCTTCCTCCAAGAAGGTTCTTGGGGAGTTCATTAGACATGCAGCAGGGTTAGGCTTAGGTTTAATTCTTTCCTTATCAGAAAACTTGTTCTGCTCAATCGGCTTTAATTTTATGCTCTTCGGCAACAAGGAGAAGAAAATTCTGGGGAGCAGCAATGTTTTGAAATAGATAAGGAGTGTTTTTTCAGAAGATGAAACAAATTGTAATTGTTGTGGAAATGATAGTACTGCTTATGTAAAATGGTGTCCTGTTAGCTTATTTTTACACATGGTGTTTTATGTTTAGCTGGACAGATATTTGTTATGGTTTACTTGTCGCTGTTAACCACGTGCAAGATTGCTTGTTTTCTTATGGGTTTGTTTTGAAGAATGTAATTTTTTAAAGTGTTGTTAATGGGGAAGGAAATCTATCGACCTGATACAATAGGTGTGTTAGACACTAGATAAGAGGAAGAAGAATATTTTATTTTATTTGAAAATACAATAAAGTCAAGGCACAAGAATTTGGACAGGGAACAAAAGTAACAAACATAAAGTGCATTGTAAATAAAAGAAAAGGACTAGTAGCACTGGGTGGAAATTGTCTGCTATTGAAGTCAGTGGGAGCTTTGCCATTGACTTCAGTGGGACAGGATTTCACCCAAGGATGTGGCCTCTGCCCCTGGGTCTGCCTTGCTAAGTTATCTAAGTGTGTCATTGCTTCCCACTGCTCTCAAAGACCTCATCTCCTGCTGAACATGAAGGTACCCAGAGCCTTGGGGTGAAGGCATTTCCTACTCAGGATCTGAGTGATTGGGGCTTGCTGCTCGATGTTTCTCTAGGCGTGTGCAGAGCAAAGCCAATCAATGTTCATTCAGATCAAGTTTCCTCAATTTGAAGTTACATCAGGTAACATTTCTGGAATAATTTATATTATTTTATGTTATTAGGACTGCATTATACCACAGGAATACTGACTGTAGGTTCAAAAAATGGCTCATCGTTTCAAGGGGCTGGGAGTGGGAGTGAGAGGAACCAGCCCAGAACATGTTTCCTCACTTCAAAGGCAAGGATGACTGTTTCAGAAAGCGAGATCACAGCTGGATCCAACTTCTAAGAAGGGAAAAATGACAATCTCTGCCAAAATCACTCTTTGATACAATTGCAAAGATAATAAATGATACAGAGAAAAGGTTTTGGGCAAAGGTGTAATGGCCCCTGTGCTGCGTCCTGCTAAAACAAAAGATTGTCCTCCTGAAAAAAATTGCACGTGTCTTTATTGAAAGTCTCTTTGTCAAGGTACAGTGAATATAATTGAAAGTGAAAGGTTGATTTGGTACCTGCTGTTTCAAAAGCAATGAAAACACGTGAGAGGTGCTTAGGATGGCAATCAGTTTTCTGTAAGATGAATGAAAGTGTGAGGGCCACAGAATGCAGCTGCAGTGTGGGTACCGTGTCCTGCATGCAGCTGTCTGTTACCTGCAGGCTGTAGGAAGCATTTTATTCACAACAGAGATGCTCAGACTTTGAGATGCTTTTTGGGCAGGAGGAAGTTGATAACTTAATCTGGAGATGAGCTAGAAGAGCACTGTCCGTTGGCATTACGCCAGTTGCAGGATGTTGGTCTGAATTTCCAGTTCTGTCATAATTAAATAGCTGCTCTCCTAAACAAATTATCCATAAGAAGCAGTTTTATTCTTGATAGCTGTAGTACAGCTGTGAATACTTGTAGGTATGTCTGAGTGAGCTGCAAAATGAAATAATTTTGAAATATGTTTCTTGTGGGATATTCTTGAGTGATATGTAAACTTGAAGTAAATCACTAGGTTTTGTGTTTTTTTTGAAGAAAAAATTGTACAACCTGCACTGTGTCTCTGTAGACCTCACTGGCTCATTGCTCAGGTTTTCCCTGAGCTGGACCATCTCTGTCTCCTTTCCTTTTTCTATCTTTATTAATAGCCTCAGTTGGAACTTCCCTGTAGTCTTCTATGTTACTTCTATCTCCTCTGGGCCATTAAATGTCTAAATGTTGCCATAAATATTGACTTAGCAAGAAGTAAACTGTTATTCAGCTATCCTTTGGCATGCCTTGATGTTTCTGTACCTCAGAATAAATCCATGTTTGTCCTGAAGTCCAGAGTTTGGTTCTGGGTCAAACTGGTCTTGCCTTTCACACTAACTTTGGAAAATAAATTTATTAGCATATCTCCTGTGTGTCTCTTGCTATCTTGCTTATAGGTGGCTGCAGTTTATGGCAAGGACTTTTTTTTTTGGTTTATATGGAGGGATTTTTTTTGTGTCTTCTGCAGCCTTTTTTTCTTGGTGCACAGCACTGGGATTCTTCTTGTTTCCTGGAGCTCCAGGCTGAATGTAAACCAGCACCAGTGCTGAACAGAGAGGATGAGTTAGCTCCATTGCTGTGGTCTTCATAGGATGGAAGCATTGGTGGGATCTCTGCATCACTCTAGTGTGAGTTGGGCAAAACCTAAGACTTGTGTTGTCCTAGAAAGCAACAAAATTCATAGGGAATGCTTCAGTGCCACACTCTTCTTGAACCCAGTTCAAAGTTCAGGACTGCCCTTTCCTAGCTTTGGAGAGGTGGGCAGGTGTTGAGCCTAAAGCAGTCCTGGCTGGCATGGATTTGTGTAAGGTTGAAGTGGGAAGAAGGCTGTGTGAACAATCTGACATATGAATGCACTTACATAAAGGCTGAGGTCTGTCTTCCTACTGAAGGGAGAGGATAGTTTTCTCTCTCTGTATGCACTGGGAACTCCCATGGTTATCGAAACAAGATTTCTGTAAGATTGGCCTAAAACCTGCCTTTCTCCATTTGTCTGAATCCTTGTCTCTTGGGAGAGTGTTTGAGAGCTGTTGGTGGGAGACAATTCCCGACACAGTGGGGCTTGTAAATCCTCAGCCCTGTTCCTGCAGTTATAATTACTTTCTCGTAGTGGGGGAGTTAGTGTAAAGCCAAGAGAAAGGGATTTAAGCAAGGGCTTATGACTGGTGTTTCAGGAAAGTGAAGAGGATTTTTAGTGTTGTAGTTGATGCTGTGGTGACAAAATTGAAGTGTGGATTTAACAGCACTCAGTTAATTAAGTTTCTTAGCATGTATTTTCCCACCTTTTACACTGGGTTTTAGTTGGAGGTGATGAAGTACCAATCTCACTGAACCATACTGTTCATTACTGAATGTAAATTGCATTTATTAATGTTTTTGCCTGCACGTTATTCTCATCATAGCATTGATGTTAGTGTGTAATGTGTACCGCTGGAAAGTGTATGTCTCAGTCCAGCACTACATCTAAGGGAAAGAACCTTTTCCCATAATTAACAAAGAAACATTTTTAAAGCCTTGTTGCTGAAGCCAGGCTTAATGGTGCAGTGTGGATATCAGGGTTGGGCTCTCAGAGCTACAGGATGCTGTCTGAGATGGAAGATGAGGTTCATCCTTGAAGGCTGTGTCCACACAGCCTGTAGATATTTAGAGCAAAGCAGTTGATTCTGAGAATCTGATGTCTGTACAACACATCTTACAGGGAAGGTTGTCCTGGAGCAGCTGTTCCTGCAGGCTTAGCACCCATCAGGTTGGGATGTGTTACGTATGCCCCTAGAATGTCCTTGGATTTGAGTTCATCCCAGTAGTATCGGGTTTGTGCACTCCACAGGCTCTCTGTAGTGTGAACCAAAATGTGTTAAATGGAGCAACCGGGACATTTACTTTTAAAGTATTTATGCTTAAAACAGAAAAACTCTGAAATCTGAAAGATGGACTTTGCGTTTTTGGCTTGCCCACTTGTGGGTTGACTCGGTGACTGTGGAGCGGAGTGGAAGCTGGACTGGAGTGCTGCCTCTCTCCCAGGGTTGTGCAGGCTTTGCACCATGACTGGGAAGCAGAAAAGGCTTTGAGTTTGTTTTCATTCCCTGTGCTAAGTCTAGGTAAAATTCAAAAGAATAGGTTTTGATATATAGAAAGGTGGAAAGTGGGCAGTTTCATTTGCTGAAATGTAACAGGACTGTAGCATTGTACCTGTGCAGTGATGCTGTTTCACGAGGGTATTCTGGTCTACATAATGATGGCAGCATCTTTCTTGCAGGCTCAAGGACGAAGATGGAGTGTCAGAAAATTACCAATTTTGGAAACCAGCTTCTTCGCCGGAAAAATGTGGACTGCACTCGAGAAGACAGTCGGCTCTCAAGATGCCTCAACACATTTGACTTGGTGGCTCTGGGTGTAGGCAGCACTTTGGGTGCAGGTGTCTATGTACTGGCTGGAGCTGTGGCACGGGAAAACGCAGGACCTGCCATTGTTATCTCCTTCTTGATTGCCGCGTTGGCTTCAGTGCTGGCCGGACTCTGCTACGGAGAATTTGGTGCCCGAGTTCCTAAGACGGGATCAGCTTATCTCTACAGCTACGTGACTGTGGGTGAGCTGTGGGCCTTCATCACAGGGTGGAATCTAATCCTCTCCTATGTTATTGGTAAGTATGGAGGGGGCACTGTGACACCCTAGGTTTAGTTTAGGGTGGCAGCCTGGTCTGTAAGGTCAGTCTGATTTGAATGCCTGTGCTACTGTTACAAAATAGATGCTTCACTCTTGCGCTCGAGGAGCATTTCAGGACTCATCTCGGGGGGTGTGTTGCTGGTGGCTCCTGCCAGTCATCCATGTGAGTGGTATGCTGCCTGCTTAGGGTTTGTCCTCATGCAGACTCATTGCTGCTGCGACTTCTTCCGAATCTCCATCTCATCCCTTTGGCATCCCCTGGCTGCTGCACACTTGCCAGGGTGCAAAAGCATGTTTCCTCTGCTGAGAAAGGAGCTGCTGATGGAAAGATGCTTTTATACAGAACATTTGTAGTCACAGCTGATCAAGGATTAATTCTAGTTCCTTTGGGATCTATTTAAAGTGTCTGGAGATCAGAGTTTTGTCTTGCGAATGGCTGCAGAATTAAGCTTAGGATGATCTGCAGGTTCACAGTCTGTGGAAAGTACAAACCAAATCCCTTCTAAGCCCTTGACTCCCACTAGGAGAGACCCTGGATGAAGCTCAGAGCATGCTCTGTACAACTCAGCTGATGCATTAAAACTACACCCCACTTTGCTAATTAAGGATTCATGTCTTTTCAAGCACATTCTGGGCAGGCTGCTTGTCATCACGCCTGTAATTAAGGCTGCAACTGACTTGCCAGTTGAGAGTGAAAGCTTGCTTGTTAAGGTGAAAACCGGTTGTATGCTAAATTATTAAAGGGAGGTTTTTGTTTCTAATGCATTTTATGGGATATATAAGTATTACTTTGGAATTTAGTTTCCGTGGTGCTTGGAGGGTAAGATCAGATCAAGAACAATGTAGTGGCATAGCAGCTGCTTGTCTGAGATTGTGCTGGCTCTAATTTATGTGTTACCTGAAACATTTTCCTCCTCCTCTTCCTTTTTTTTTTTTTTGGTTAAAAAAAAAAAGAAATGAGAAGATGAAAAGCCAGATTCAATTAAACTCATCTCCTTAGGAAACCTGAGTCCTGTGGTTCTTTTGTGAATAACATTCACTGCAAGAAGGGGATAAAAATAATTTTCAAAAAAAGTAATCATATAATTTCCTCCAGACTTCTGAAATGGACTCTGCTTAGGCTACATGTAGAAAAATTGAACAGAATTCTTGGTGATTCTTCTTCTGTTCCAGAAAGGTAATGATATATCGTATCCTTCGTGCTCCTCATCTGATTAGTTTTGGGCCCCTTCCCACCATGATACTGGATGACCAAAATGACTGACATAGCCATGGATGCTGTCCCAAAACCCGATTCTGCAAATGCATGATGAAAAGATTTGCCTACTGAATCTTACATGCCCAGGATCTGGGTTCAGAGTGGTATTTCTGAGATTTTTTTCTTACCCTCTCATAGTGGATTTTGAATGACTGCCTTAGTTTTTATTTCAGAGTTGGCTGCTCAGTGTGTTATCACAAGGCAGCAGATTCAGTAAAAATAAGTAGATACTGTCCATGAATGCATTCAAACACAACTTTGTTACTTTTATTTCAGTCCTATGTCAAAAATGTGTCTTTGCAAACTATCTTCCTCATAATTTATGAGGAAGGGTGGCTAAGGACGAAAAACAACTGGGGGAGGATATGAGGTATTGGAGGCCTCTATTTCTTTATCTTATCCAGCCTTTCTCTCAGTGCTAATTGCCCCTCTTGTGAGCAAGTACAACTGCTGGCAGCTTCATGGGTGTGGAGGAGAAAGATATGTTGGCAGGCACAGGCACTTCAGAGCCAGGGGTTGAGAGGGGCAGAAAGCCAATTTTTTTTTCAATTGTGAAAATGCCAAGCAGTACCACTGAGACTGAGCTTGCACCTCTAAGGGGCTCAGCCAACTTGGTGTTTTCATGCTGAGGTTCTCAGGCATTTGTTCAGAAAAAATATTATGGGTGTGGAGAAAGAAATCCTGGAGTCCCAGGATGGGTTACCAATAGCTTTTAATTAATTCAAATGATTTAGTTTGGGGGAAGGTGTGGGGTCTTGAAGGTGGGTGATGAGAAAAAATGGGCATGCAACTGATCAGTTATGGTTTAGAGAGAAGGGTGAAGGTGTCCAGGACTAGGATCTGCTGTGATGATCTTCTAGGATCTTCTGGGGTGATGTGGGTTTGGGGAACCATGCCAGATTGTGAGACACGTTTCAGAAACTGGAAGCTGGTGAGAGCTGGTAGTATGAGGAGTAACAGCATCCCTGGTGAGTGGCTGCTGCTGGGGTTTCTGGGCACTTGGTGACCTCCTAGCCTGTGCCTGCTTCTGCAGTGAGTCCAGCACCTGAGTTCAGCAGTTCTACAGGGAGTGGTGAGCTGCAGGCAGGACCCAGATCAAATCTTGTGAGGTTATGTTGACCCAGAACTAGTAAATCCTCCTGGGTACAAGCTGAATGTCTTTGTGCTGTGCTCTCTAGCAATGGCAAGATATTATCCAGGTGTCTGTGATGTTGGAAGCATGTCAGATTCTCCCTGGTCCCTCAAGGCTGTTTGTTAGACTTCAGGATGAATGGTGATAACTACGTGGAACTGGCATCCAAGCTACTGGCATCTAATGTAACACATGCAGGGGCTGGTTGTTCCTGTCCTAGAACATGAAATACTGGAGCTAGGACAGTCCTAGAACATGAAATACTGGAGCTAGGACATAAAAAATAGCACTAAAATAGTCTTTTTTTCTCAAGCTGTGCCAAAGTTAACCTGAAAAATTATAATGTGGTATACGATAACTTTTGGGATTTTTCAAGATCAAATTGATGACAATGATGTCCCACCTTATTAAAGGTGTTCACACTGTGCTGTTTGCTGTCTCGGTGAACCGAAGAGTCTCCAAACAGGTGTGTTCTGCAGCTTATTTTTATGCTGTTGCAAAGCTGGATTGGGGCGCTGAGTGTTCCCAGCTGTGCCACAGGTGCTGCCCGCTGCTGCTGCAGAGGATTTAGCTGTAGGTGAGCATGGACATTGTTTGAGAGGATTGCAGGTGCCGGAGTTGGAACCTGAACACCCACGCACAGGTGAGTGTGTCAGAACAAACTGTTCTGGGTGGAAGGGGGCCCCTGATGGCAGCCTCTAAGGAACTGCTCTGCAAACCAAAACCAAACCAACCTCTTTTTTTAATTAGGTAATTATGTACAGTAGTAATTATATAAGGCAATTATGTTCAGTTATATATAGTGTACTGTATAAGACATTGGGACTGTAGTGATAGCCACTTTAACACAGGAGATGGAGAAGTTGGCTTTTACCTAAACCTACTTATTTTACAAAATGCTGTCACTGTCTGGTGGTAGCTCTTCATTCTTACTATTTCAGTTCTCTGAACTGACTCTTATGGCCCAGTCATCCTGAAACCACAGGTTCAGTCTTCATGCCAGCAAACTGCATGTGGTTGGGTGCTCTTGGAACCACAGCAAAAAGCACACCCAGAGGGCAAAGTCTGAGCACTTGCTGCAAGCAGGAGTCATGCCACTTGCTGGGATCATGACCAGCATCTTCCAGTAGGCTGATGTAGATAAACTGAATTGCATCTGAGTCTTTACCCTGCTTGGGTGCTCTAGCACCAGAGGTCGAAGCAGACCTGCATGTTGCCAGAGTGCAGAGCGGGCGAGTGGTGTGGTCCAGGCTTGGGGACTCCAGCATCGCGTTGCTCAAGGGCAGCTGGCTTCTGAAAGGTCCCTCTGCTTAGGCTGCAGTCACCTAGCTGGGGCTGCCAGGGACCTCTGCCAGCACAACACTTGGAGCTCTCTGGTAACAAAAATTAACAAGTTTGAGGGAAGGTGAGGCTGCTGGGGGTTTAAGGAAAAGGTCGGTCTGGGTAATATCTAAGGCAAAGCTGAGTTTTACGAAGAAGACAAACTAAAAGTATTTTTTTCATCTTGTCAGCTGGGCATCAGTCTGAGACCTACCACCTGTGTGTTTTGCCATCAGAGCAGATGCCAGGCATGAACACAGGCTGTGGGCTGGATGTGCAGAAGAAAGGCTACTCCCGGCACCTGGGAGCACATGTAATGTTGCTTTGAGGCCCTCCATGGCAAAAAGCCTTGCAAGGTGCCCCTGGTTTGGAACATGTGCCAGCCACAAAGGGTGATCTCTGTCCTTTCTGTCCTCTGGCAGGAACTTCAAGTGTGGCCAGAGCCTGGAGCGCAACATTTGATGAAATCATAGGGAAGCACATTGAACTATTTTGTAAAAAGTACATGACGATGGATGCTCCCGGAGTGCTAGCAAAATACCCAGACATCTTTGCCGTGGTGATAATCATCATCCTAACAGGTGAAACACTGTGTGTGGGGGTGTGAATCTTGAACCTCCTTCTTCTGTAATTTAATTGTTTGCTTTTGGAATGAGAATGAAGTCCTGATTTAGTTTAGATAACATATTAAAGACTCTTTGCTACAAGTGTTGGATTGACCTACATAGCTGCTGTGGAGTTAGCACAGGGCATAGCCTGTTTACAAGGTTTTTAATGAGAGGGGAGCATTTTCAATATTTTTGAGCCACTTTTAAAACCTTCAATCAAATTTTAAATAAGGAGGAAAAGAAAATATGACTTGTTATCCTCAATCAGGTATGGAAGTTTAATCTTTCCCTCCACAAATCCTATTACACAAGAATTTCATACAGTTGGTCTATTAACCTTATTCCCCCTTTGATAATCTGCCAGTTTTTAGTGCCTTGAGACAGAAAATTGAGGAAAAAATCCTAGAGACTCAGTTACAGTCTCATGTACTACTGTTTTGTTTTTTTTAAAAATATATATGAGCTTCAGTTTGCAGAATGGAATACAAGACTCCAGAGAAATAAATGTGTGATAAACAATCAGGGCCTCTTTTTTTTTTTCATAAAAATGTACCAAGGCTTTGGTCATAATTTGGAAAAGTTTTGAAAACCTGTAAGATCAAAATACTTCTAAGTGTTTACCTCTACTCCAACTGCATCTTGCAAAGCATTGCCAAGTTTAGGCAGATTGAAAAGATTACACTTATTATGTATTCCTCTGTGGTTTTCAGAAAGCAGAAGCTGCAGTGCTACACTAGCAAGGTTATCCTGACATTTCCCACTCTGATCAGAATGGCCTTCTCACAGCGTGGGCTATGCTTATGGGAACAGGCCCATAAGCAATGGATGCTTTGGCATCTGGGTTTGCATTTGGATCTAGGACTGTATTGAGGGCTGCTGATGTCAACAGCAGCCCTTTGTTTTCCGGATTACATCTGAATGGGAGAGAAGATTTTCCTCATTGTTCATTGGTATATAATAGGAAGTGCTCTACTTTCAAATTAGAATCTGGTCTTTCATCTCAGATACAATTTACAAAATTTAGCACTCCTTACTTTAACACTACCAAGGTGTAAAGCTGTACAGATTACTGATGGCTTTGTGCCCCTGCATGCAGCAAATTCCCTGGATTTGCATAAAAAATGCAAACCTTTTTTAAAGAAAGCTGATGAATGAGCAATTAGTGCCAAATAAAAGCACCACAGGTTTATTTCTACTTGCCTATCTTGAGCTTCAGATTTCTACAAGGTACTTTACAAGTTTTTATGGGCAGGTATGCAGCTCTTATCAAGTGCTTCCCTGATATGGCTGTGTCACCTTATTTCCTGTCTTAAAAGAAGCAAAGGTGAGTTCACAGGATGCTCCCCTCTCCTTGAAGTCCCTTGGTGTAGCAGTAAAAGAACACTGTGTTGTGCTTCTACCTCAGGCTTGTATGAAGTTTTTTTTACCTTCTCCCTCAGCCTTAGATTTGGATTAATGGTTTCAGTTCTTAAAATTCAGGCACCCAAAGAGCAAATGCAAGTTACAAGAGCCAAGGAGCTAAGCTATGCCTCAGTGAGATTCTGTTTGCCAAAGCTTGTAGCCATGCTCTTCAGATAGATTATCTTAAGACCAGTCTGAAATCCTGCTCTTGCTGAACTCACTGGCAAAGCTCCTGCTGATTTAAATGGGAGCAGGATTCCCATGATGCCACCTGCTTTGGTGTCTTCAGCACTAGAAGTAGCTACTAAAAGTAGAATCCTCCTGGATTTGGTGTCTCCTCCTGTTTCCCCCTGTTTCTAAGGAAAGTTGAATGTTGTTCATAACTTCTGCATTTGGCCAAGTGGCCAAGACCTCTAAGACAGTGTTCCTTCATGGAAAAACACGTGGGGTGCTTTCTGCAGGTCTCTGGATGGAGTTTGAGGCTGTGTCTAGGTGGCAGAGCATAGCAGCATGAGGTGACCAGAACTGGCATTGGATGCGCTAGAAGCAGTTTAGCTGTGTTAGCAAAGCACTTTACCAGAGGCACATGCCACATGGCATGTGGGTGGGAAGATGTGTCACGTTCTGCCGTAGTAATGTCTGGACTGGAGTCCTCATTCTACTTCTGGATGAGTTAAACCTGGGCTACTTGGCTTTGTGGAGAAACGAGGTATGGCAACGTGGGCAGAGCACAGCATGAACAGAGTTGGGCTATGTCTGTGATTCCCCAGTGTCTGCTCCTGGTGGCAAAATATCTGACTGCTGATGTGCCATGTTTTCCCCAGGGCTTTTAATTTTTGGTGTGAAAGAGTCTGCTCTGGTGAACAAAGTGTTCACCTGCATCAACATCCTTGTCCTTGGCTTCGTCGTGATCTCCGGCTTCGTGAAAGGGTCTGTTAAAAACTGGAATCTGACTGAACAGGACATTTACAACACCAGCCACAGCGTTTATGGAAACAAGTAGGTTGGATCTTTTCTTCTCATCTCAGAAGCTGCTGTGTTTTCAAGAGCAAGTTTGTAGGGGGTGTTGTGGAGTGAATTAGAAAACCAGTGAATGGGATGGCTGCCTCCTTTGCCAAATACCGTGGAGGCAAAGCTGGCTTTGGTGGGTGTTTGCTGAAAGCAGGCTGTGCTGATGGGCTAAAGCTGCTAGGAATAGGCTGTGTCAACGTGGGCCCTGCTGCAGAACTGACCATTTATAGTCTCATGACCAATATGGCATCCAAATTTGAGAGAAAAGAGCTCTTTAACAACCTGCTACTCAGGGCTACACCAGGCTGACTCTTGTGCCTGTATGAAGTCATGTCATTGTATGGTTGTGTACTTTCTTTGAACACTTGAGCAAGATCCTTGAGGCATCATTGTACGTTTTGGAGACCTTGTCCTAAATGCCTCAATAAGATGAAGGCAAGTTGCAGATTATTTTAATGCATTGCAGCAAGCATATCTCAAATCTGTTTTTAATGACATTTTTCTACTTGGCCAAAATTCAGTCGTCCTATACAAGATTAAAATGAAGGAGCTTACAAGGCTTACCAGTAAGACAAAGCTATTCATTTTTGCTTGAGACTGTACAACACAGAATGAGGGCCTTTAAATATCTCCACATGTATCAGCTCAGTCCTGGCTTGCTATCTAAACCCTTTATGCTGGCCTGCAAGGAAGCACAGTTTGGGACAATCTGTCAAGATTCATAACTGTTATGCGGGTCAGATTTAGCTTGTGTAAAAGCCACTTCTTGAGCCTCTGCAAAATTCAACTGGCTGCAAACAAATTGCTTTTATAGGGCAGGTCCCTCCTTCCCTGCTGCTATTCCCATGCAAGGAGCAATTAGTGCAATAGTTTCAATGTTTAGCTGTAGCTCTTTGACCTGCAGCACTTAGTATTTTTGTAAAGTCTGTCTGGGGTTTACTTTACTTTATCACTATTTCCAGAATAATCCATATTTGGGTTGTATTGTGCAGGTTAGAATCTGGTCTTTCATCTCAGATACAGTTTTTCATCTAAGTCTCAACAGAATTTGTGTGAGAGAGTTCAGATGCTTACACCTGATAAGACTTGCAGATTTGGGATTTACTTTAGTTTAATTGCTTTAATTCATTTTTGCAAAGGCTCTTCACTGTAAACAGTGACTTAAGTCTCTTGAACTGAAGGATATATTTTTTATATGGCACAACACAGACACATGAATCTGGGATCCCAACCCAGAGCACTGGGATCAGCATTTGTCTGTGTATTGACTTAAATGAACTTTGGATAAGACTCAGTGAAGCATTTGGTGTGTCAGAGATTCAGGTTCCACTCTTCCCTCACGGCTGCGAGCATAGCTTGAGTATGAGCTTGGCACAAGGAATTTTGAAGTTGAGAATGGAAAATTTGGTGGATTTTAGACAGTCATTGCACCTTGCATTCCTCTCATGTCTACTCACCCACACTTCATCCTAGGACCTCTTAGGTGAAAAGTGTATGGTTTACATGTTTCTCAGTCTTCAGCTTTTAGAATTACATGTGCTTTTTCAAAAGCTGTTTAAACCAATATATATATCTACACACATGCAGTAATATTAGGAGAGAATTTTTAATATTCATGCTATTTTCTCCTTGTTTTAGCCAAGACATTTTTATCCACTCCACAAAACAGGTGGTGGGAACAAACCACAAACTATTTTAGTTCTGTGCATTCCCCAGGCTGTTGCAGGCCAGTCCAAAGCTCAGCAGTGGGTAGGGGTTAGCATTTTGCCTGGTATGCTAGCATGTGAAAGGGGGAGCCTGTTCCTTCAAACTTTAGTTTTGGATTTTGTTATGAGCTATGTGAATAGCTTTGTTACTCCCACCTAGGCAGGATCACTTCTAACCCACTGCCATGCCTTTTAGTCAAACACAGGAAGAAAAGCTGTACGGTGTTGGAGGGTTTATGCCCTATGGATGGAAAGGAGTCCTCTCAGGGGCAGCCACGTGTTTTTATGCTTTTGTGGGATTTGACTGTATTGCTACTACAGGTAAGAGGGAAGATGTCTTCATTATGGTTATGAACCTGGTTTTTGGTAGATTGACTTTCAGTAATGTTGCAGAGCACAGATAATAGGGAATTCAGGGCACCACATTGGTCGTCCATCTGAACCTCCGTGCAAGTAGACTTTTGGCTCAGCTGCTTCTAACAGTCGAAGTGCTGAGTTTCTGCAAGTCCTTGAGTGCTTGAGTGCTTACTTCTAGCTGCTGTGGCAGGCAGATAGACTGTGTAACCCACAAGCTTCCTCCCTTCTTCATTGCCTGCAGTGCCCAGTCTTGTGGGCGGTCACTGATGGTCCAGGTCAGACTCCGCAGAAAACATGTCGAGTTTTACCAGTTAGGCAAACAGGGAAGACCCAGGTTCAGACACCTGGTATGACGGAAAAATTGAGCCTCTATCTGCAAGTGATGCTTTAATCAGCAGGTTATTCTGGAATAGGGTTCTTCACTGCCTTCAGCTGAAGAAGCTCTGATGACTTGGAGTATTTGAAGAAGCAGAGAAAGAGAAAGCCTCTGGGGAGTCATCTGCACCCTAAAGCTGTGCCTCGGAATCAGGGGAAGTTTTTATCTCGAAAGGTTAAGAGATCTCATTTAGAGAGAAAAGCCATCAGCACTGTTATATTTCTTTGGGCTAAGAAGAATCTTAGTTCCCTGGAGAAAGGAGATTATCCTTAATTTCACATTTGGCATGAACTGAGTTGCTTCAAAGTTGGACCAGAGGGAGAAAGAAATCATCACAAGGACAGATAAAGCAATACTGCCTCTTATTCCAAGCAAGGAGTTTGAGAAGTGCTGCCTCCATTGCTCCAGCCAGCCCTAGATCCTCTCCTTGTTGGAGAAACACATTCATCTGCCTTTGACTTGTAGGAATATGCATCTGTGTTTATCAGTTCATCCTCCTGAAATGCTAAACCTCAAGAGCTCTTGCTTTCAGAACAGCTTTGTTGGACAAGGAAGGCACAAATCTGTTTTGTAATCAATCATTGCCTGAATTTTGAGGAATTCTGGTTTTTACACATTTGTCCCTACTTGGTTGTTGAAAATTTTCCATAAAAACTAGAGAGGATCCTTTTCTTAAGAGGGATTTTCAAAGAGCCATATGATTTTCAGGTGCTCTTCCTTTCCCCAGAACCGGGCACCTGTGGTGCCATGTTCACAGTGTATTCATTCTGGAGCAGATGCTACTGAAATGGTAGTCCAAGAATTTGCTCTACAACTGCACAATAATTTCTTTTTCCATCATTTGTGATCATTGAACTCTTCTTGGGTCTGCACTATCAGTGGGATAGAAGGAGTATAGAAGGGTAGCCTGTTTTGGGGAAAGGACTGTTTTTAGTTCAGTTTCTGTGCCTGAGTTTACAAGACTTCCACAAATGTCTGTCAGAAGGATTGACAGGAGCAGCAGAAATGGGAACAAACACCTGTGGTATGCCAAGTGGGTGGAACAGCCACTGGCAGCATTATGGTCAAAGAGCACCTCAGTGCCCACAAAACCTTTGAAAGCCCCAGCCAGCATGCCCTAGGCTGGGATAAAGTTCTTGCTTGTGATTTAGCTGATATTTAAATTTCTTTCTTTTAGGCGAGGAGGTAAAAAACCCTCAGAAGGCCATTCCTATCGGCATTGTGGCATCTCTACTCATCTGTTTTGTGGCTTATTTTGGTGTGTCGGCTGCCCTGACTCTCATGATGCCTTACTACCAGCTGGATACCAATAGCCCTTTACCCAATGCCTTTAAATACGTGGGTTGGGATGGAGCCAATTATGCAGTGGCTGTCGGTTCCTTATGTGCACTTTCTACAAGGTAAGACACTGTTCTTCCTTTTTACATCTCTCAAGGCAAATGTGTATCTCCTGCTCTTTTAAAACGTTGAGCAGATACCAGGGATGAAATTCAGAGCTATTGGCTTCAAAAGGACCAGGATTTCACCCTGAGATAGATATCAGAGATGCATGTGACCAGTATCAGTTCAGAAACTCCTATCTTAGCAGAAGATCCAGCAAGTGCATTTCAGGAATATAAATATGGATTGAGTGACTAAGTCATGGAGGCAACTATGCAGTGCAAGCACGGTTTAGGTGCAAGACATCCTGCTGGGTGGAGAGCAGACTTATGTCAGGTAGTGCAGGGTGCATCTTCTGAAGTGTTTGGGGCTTACCATATCCAGGGCCATCTCTCTGCAGGTTACCTGCAGGACAACCACCTGGATGGGAGGCAGGGCAGACTGGAGGCAGAATATGTCATCTTCTGCACTTTGAGGTCTATTTCAGATCAACTTAGACATATTCAATTAGGTGAGCAACTTGTAGAGGCTCATATAAGTTACAGCTCTTTTACTACCTGAAAGTCAGGCTGGTTTGATGCCCCATGGTTAAGGTTAGACATCCAAAATAATAGAGCTGTGCCTCATTTGCCAGTGTTCGGAGGGAGCCCGTGAAGGAGAAGCTGAAGTGAATGAAAGCCACCTGTTCTGTATTCATGCTGCCATAAACTTGCTTTCATTTGTGTGTCTGTGCTCAGCAGGAGGTGATATAAGTAGATTATTTCTCTTTCCTGTGTCCGTAGTCTCCTTGGCTCCATGTTTCCGATGCCTCGAATAATTTATGCTATGGCAGAAGATGGGCTTCTCTTTAAATTCTTGGCTAAAGTCGATGAGAAGAGAAAAACTCCAATAATTGCAACAGTGACATCCGGAGCCATTGCAGGTAGGATGCAAAGACTTGCATGAATCTGTGGAAAGGAGACATAAGCTCATCCTTAGGGCAGATAAGTCTGCCTGACTCTAGCCCACTGACTAATCGGATGTATTGCACAGCGTGACATCCCAGAGGGTGTCTTGGGTTTTCAGGACATGCCCTGGAGGATCTAGGTGAGTATGAACAGCTTGCTGTGTGCCTGTCCCTCTTTCTCAGAGCTCATTGCTGCCATCCTGTCTCATGCCAGGAATTGCCTTTATCTGCTCCCTGGGTGCTCTGCCGGCCTTAGAAATAATTAACTCCCTGCATGGTGGCAGCCAGTGGTGCCCCAGCATCCTTGTGGCTGCTGGCCTGGCTTGGCTGAGGATGCCTCACCACTTGTGGGTAGCAGCTCTGCAGAAGATGCCAGAGCAGCCGGAGACAGGCAGATGGCCCCTGTGGCACTGGCATTTGTTAATCAGTTAGTCACAGCTGGCAGCCATCCTGTTCTCCCCTTCCTTCTCCTGGCCCCCCAGAAATAGCGGAATTAAACCTCCCAGATGGCAAGGATGAGTGGCTTACCCTGTTCTTGCAGCCGCCCCCTTCCTCACGATGCCTGGCAAAGCCAAGAGCCTTGCTGCTTCCTCTTTAGCTTCCACTGCAAATGCAGAATGAGCTGTTGGTACAAGAATGTGCCACCTTTGGTAGGCAGTTGCTGCCCTGGGCTCTGAGCTCCTATGAAAGAGCTCAGCTGCTGTTGCTGGTACTTGCAGATCTTCCTCACAGCTGCTTCTCTTTTCAGGTATTCTTGGGTTCAGACCATGGTGGGGTAGGAGAAAGAGTCATATAAAGTAAAAAAAACGTGCTTTGCAGTCACTTCAGGTGTCATCTGAGTGGTCCATAGTGCCTAGAGCCAAAGCCCACACAAAGCTGCAGGGAAAGCACTTGCCAGCTGAGTTTGAGGACTGGGCTGGTTGTTGGGCTCCAGGTTGTGCATGAAACACAGGCTGGGCCAGGCTCAGCTCTGAGGTCCCTGCATTCTCATATGACTCTTGGCATCACCCTGATGTCTGACTATGTTCTCTACTTGCCTGCCTTCTGAAGGCCCCTGTAAAAAGTTCTCTACAACTGGGGTTGCCTGGTGAGGGTGTGTAAGCAGGGTAGTTCCTAAGGGATGGCAGTCTGTACCTTTTTCTGGAGCCCCCCATGACAAGACATGCTACTTAAAGATGCCCTACTTGATGCTTGGTCCCACTGTATGTGCAAGCTTGGTTTCACCCCAGCTGAGCTGAGACACTGGAGCTTGGTGCTGTCTATCCTCTTTCCCCTCTAGCTACTTTCAGGAGACAACTGGATGTAGGGGTGCTGCAGCTGCACTGGCGACTCCAACAATGATATTATGTCTTAAACTCCTGCTCATTGTTGGTACTTGGGTCAACATACCCCATATGAGACAAACAGGCTGGCGTTTACTGTAGTCAGTGATTCCTCTTGTTTCAGCTAGTGAGGCTGAGCTGGGACAGTGTGCAGGGCCCTGGAGTATTCAAGCGCCAAGGCCTGCTCTGTTCATCTCAGGACATCTCAAGCTCCCCTGCCAAATCCTGAGCAACAGTCACACGTGTGCTGCATTGTTAACACTCCTGAGATGTGCATGTTCTGCTGTGTTACTGATTTTTCTTCTCTCTCACCTTCCTCTTCTACAGCTGTTATGGCCTTTCTTTTTNAATGGTTCAAAAGCAGGAAGTTTTCCTCGGAGCTGGCCCTCATTGGCTCTGCTCTATAGGATGGAGGGAAACTTCCAGAGGCTTCCAACAGAAGCCAATCTTTCTCTTAAAAAAAAAAAACTCTAATCAGAGAAACCCATGACACTTGGTTTCACCCCAGCTGAGCTGAGACACTGGAGCTTGGTGCTGTCTATCCTCTTTCCCCTCTAGCTACTTTCAGGAGACAACTGGATGTAGGGGTGCTGCAGCTGCACTGGCGACTCCAACAATGATATTATGTCTTAAACTCCTGCTCATTGTTGGTACTTGGGTCAACATACCCCATATGAGACAAACAGGCTGGCGTTTACTGTAGTCAGTGATTCCTCTTGTTTCAGCTAGTGAGGCTGAGCTGGGACAGTGTGCAGGGCCCTGGAGTATTCAAGCGCCAAGGCCTGCTCTGTTCATCTCAGGACATCTCAAGCTCCCCTGCCAAATCCTGAGCAACAGTCACACGTGTGCTGCATTGTTAACACTCCTGAGATGTGCATGTTCTGCTGTGTTACTGATTTTTCTTCTCTCTCACCTTCCTCTTCTACAGCTGTTATGGCCTTTCTTTTTGACTTGAAAGATCTTGTGGACCTCATGTCTATCGGAACCCTCCTGGCTTACTCCTTGGTAGCAGCCTGTGTGTTGGTACTGAGGTAAGAATGTAGAAGCTGCCTTTCTTCTATCACATGGACAGAAACCCACACAGAGATCAGATGCCCTCGTGGTTTCTATAGGCCCAGTAAAACCATGAGCATCTCCAACTATAAGCATGTGACGAGCTTGTTTCTCTAAGCTCATGGTGGATTGTGTTAGTTGTATCTACAGTGGCATCCTCTGAACTTGGTTAACCCTTGGTCCATGCCACTCCTGCTGTGGTCAACTCTAAATGCCGTGGGAGATATGCTAATGGATAGGGATGAGAGATCTGTGGTCCTGGATGCCTGCCCTATCACCACTCTTGTTCCCACTGGGAATACACTTTCAGGTGTCTTACTTTTGACAGGGGATTCAAGATAAAGTCTAGCGGCAGCAGCAAAAAAGCTGAGTGTGCGTTTGCAAGATCAGTGCCTGTGTGTCTTTTAGAAGTGCTGAGCTCCCATAGCTCCCCAAACCTAAGCTGAAAATTGAGTGGCTTCAGTCTTTGGCATCTCACAGATGACAGCACTCTACTCATGAAAACTGTACTTTGAAGATCATGTTACTGAAAAATAGCTTTGTGTGTTCAGTGACTTATTCAGAGTTCAGACAGTCTTTCTACAAGCTCACAGCAATGCACTGAACTAAGAACAGTCTTATAGCAGATGAAGGACCAGTGCTGTACTGTAGTATCATTGCTTTGTGTTTGTGCTCTTCTTCCTGCCCCTTGAAAATCATTGCCAGTTTTTCTTGCCTTTCTTACTTTTCGTGATTTCCAAGCCCAGTCTTTTCCTCAGAGATAGAAGTGGCTTTTTAATTTGTTTTTGCCAGCTGCTGTACCTATTGCATGACATTTCCCCCATCACAGATTGGCAGAGCTGACAGCCTGTCTTGCAGTGGCCCAGGCAGCTGATTTGTCTGCCCTGTTGACTGCCTAATGATGTAGGAGATGAATTGTTTCCAAAGCTGTAAGATCCTGCTGCTAGTTTCTTAGCGTGACTGGACCGAAGGATTTCACTGCCTTTCTCAATTTGCAGTGTTTCAGAAATGTCCTCGTTCTAAACATATCCCCACAGAAGCAGTTTTAAAGTGTCTTTCAAAATGGCCCAGTCCTTTAGTCAGACTTGTGAGTCACAGACAAAATCTTCTGTAACAGAGAGCTGAGGCTGGAAGAGTGTTTTTTCTTTATGGATCCAAATGGTTGTGTGTCATGGCCCTTTTGAATGTGCTGGTCACACAGGCAACAACCATCTCTTCCTTCCCCACATGGTAGCAGACAAGCTAGCACAAGAGACTGGGATTGAGGAGTATGAGGCACCGGGAATGACTCTGCAGGGTGTTATACTGTTGAGCTGTTAGCTCAGCCACCTCTGTGCCAAAAGGCAAGAGCTGAACTGCCACTGATAACACAATAGCCTGGTTATGACCTTCTATCTGTCCCTCTGCCGCTTCCTTCTCCAGTCCTATCACCCCATCATGTTTTTGGTGACATGCATGACAGGGTTTATGAAAGAGAGCACTGTCCACTTTAAAGCACTTGTTGTTACAACCAATCTGTAGGTGATAAGAGCTGACGATACTTGCTTACATCCATATGACGTTATTCCTCAAATTTCCCTCTGAAACAGAAGGGTATAGGCGTTGTGTGGGCCTGTTCTGATGCTACAGTGATCTGGGGAGCAGCCGTGACTATGTGTGGGGCTTTTAAATGAATGGTACCCTGTGCCAAACTAATAGGCTCTTTGTGTCATTTCCTTTTTCCTAGGTACCAGCCAGAGCAGCCTAATTTGGCATACCAAATGGCTAGGTCAACAGAGGAGACCGATAACAATGAATCTGTGAGCACCAGTGAATCACAAGCTGGATTTCTGCCAGAGGAAGAGGAGAAGTGCTCTCTCAAAGCCATACTGTGTCCCCCAAATTCAGACCCTTCCAAATTGTCTGGCTCGGTGGTGAACATCTCAACCTTTATCATTGGTAAGCACTGGGCATTGTGTCTCTGGAGCAGTGAGTCAGCTGTTAGGTCTTTGTACTCACCATAGTGGGAAAACTCACCTCCTTGCTGTAATTTTGATGACCTCTTGTAATGGCCAAAATAATGGAAGATCTACAGATTAAATTTCTGATTTGAAGAGAAATTCGCAGATGAGATGTTGGGGATGTATAGGGGGAAAGACATATCTGTTATGGTTAGTTCTTTCATGAATTGCTGTTTTGTTTGCTGACCTTTTGGATTTTGCTTGTCGTTTGTTGTTGGTTTTTTCCCTGTATCTAAAAAAAAAAAGGAGTAACCTTTGGTGTCTGTTCACAGGTTTCCTTATTGTATGTAGCTGTATCCTGACTGCCCTTGAAGGAAATACTCTGATAAAGACTGTATGGATTATTGCTGTCATCCTTGTTCTTACTGTCAGCTTCATTATATGGAAACAGCCTGAAAGCAAAACTAAACTCTCCTTTAAGGTGGGTCCTGTGACATCCTGGGACATGTAGCTAAAAAAGAGCTATTTCAGGAGGTGGTTGGAGAAGGAGGTGCATGTTGGCCTATATCAGAAGGGAGGACCTGGCCAAATGGACATGCGTAGAATAAAGGGCAGAACCTGCTGCAGAGGTATGGCTGGCAGGAAAGGGAAGGGCAGGACCCCGCTTTTGAAAGCAGATGGTTATAGGATAGGGAAGGGACAGAGACTAGAGGAAGGGGGATGATTATGAAGGACCACATCAGATCATGGATACAGGAGGAGAAAGAACCCGACAAACAAACTTGTATGTGCGGATCAAAGGGGTACTTGCTAAAAGGCTCTAAGAAAGTGAACTTTCATATTCTCTTTAGTCCTCATGGAGGCTAAGGGATCTCTTTTTGACAGCCTGAAGTATGAGGAACTTTGTCATTTTCCTGCTGTGTCCAAGCACACCATCCTTTCAGTATTAAACAAACACTGGGGTGTTTTTTCCCCAGTATAATCCTGCAAGTCATGTTTTATCATATTGATTTCAGGCTGGTTCCCAAATTTATTAAATTAATTTTGGATTCTAATTCCATCATCTAAACCACTTTCATTGTGACTGCTCATCAGTTACTGTTTTTCATTAAATTCACTGATTTTAATAACTTAATCTAGCCAGAGTTGTTCAAGGTAGGGTGTGCAGCTCATTTTGGGGTTATGGTCCCAGATGTACAAACAGAAATGTCCAGGAGCAGAACACTTAGGAACTCTCATCTAGACTGTATTTTCTAAACTTGTTTCTGAGAAGATCTCTTCACCTTTCACTCAAGATATTTTACCTCCTTAATTTCCCTTCAACCACTACTCTGTCTGAGAAAAAAGAAAATTAGACCTGTCACTTCTAAATCTGTAATCACAGAATCATAGAGTCATTTATATTGAAAAATAACTTTAGGTTCTTCAAGTCTAACCATTTACCCAGCTCTGACAAGTCCACCACTAAACCACATCCCTCAGTGCCACATCTGCACATCTTTTCAGTACTTCCAGGGATGGTGATTCCACCACTTCCCTGGGTAGCCTGTCCTAATGGTTGACAACCTTGTTACTTGTCTCCCTGCAGTTCTTTAGACATTTACAACCTGACTGTGATTTTTCTCCAAAGTCACTCTGGAAATCCAAGGCTGACCTGTTTGTTCCGCAGTTGTTTTTCTCTATTTTTCTCATTTTTCTCCCTTCTCCAGTCTTTAGAGACCTTACCAGTCTACCAAGAGCTATCAGAGATGTTTATTAGTAGTTATTAATAGTTCAGAGATCACTTCTGCAATCTGTGGGGTACATAACTCACCCATCCAGGGAAATTTTATTTGTCCCTGCTAACTTGACAAAGCCAAATTTGGAAAAATATTCTTCTTCTCTTTTCTAATTTATGTTCCTATATCTTTTCTCTAATGATGTGAGCAGCTGCTTACAATAAATGGTTTTTTTGGTGAAGCTTAGATCAAGAAAGATCCGCTACATTTCATCCTGTTTCTTTTTGTAAATCTCCTTTTTCCTTAGGAGTGAAGTTCACTTTCCTCTTAGTTCCACCGTATTCACAAAGCTTTTTATTGTTATAATTTGTCTTGTTTGATTTTATCTTGACATGCCAGTGCTATTGTTTTGTATTCTTATTTTTGCATTCTGGCTTTACTGTCTTGTTCTTTGATTCTTAGACCACTAAGGCATTGTTGGCACAGCTACAGTAATGTCTTGCAATATTTGCTGGTTTTCTTCTGCTTTGGGATAATTCTCTCTCTATTGCTTAATTACCTTGGTACTTGCTGAATGAAGTTGCTTTGATGCCTCCTCCGATACTCCCCTTACCTTCATCTCTTGGTCTTCAGTAGGTGTCTCTCATGATGCCGTCCTTGGTTTTTCCTCCTCTCTCCTTCACCCCACAACTATTTAGTGTTGCTGCTAAAATTTGCCTCCTGCCTTACAGAGCACAAAACAAACCCCTTAAAACAGATGAACAGCATTGTTCACATTCCTCTCCCATGGTGGACTGATGTCCTCCGTTTGGGTTTAACCTTGCCTTTTCTCAGATCTGGCAGCTGAAGAACTGGTAACAGCCATCACTTCCCATCTACAAGGGATGTGATGTTCCTTTCTACCTGTTGTTCCATCCCTATGGATGTAATGTATCCCTCATTCCTTTTCAGGTACCTCTTTTGCCCGTTCTTCCTGTTGTGAGTATTTTTGTGAATGTTTACCTCATGATGCAGCTAGATGTAGGCACGTGGATCCGGTTTGCAGTCTGGATGCTCATAGGTGAGTTAGAGAGTAAAAAATGCTATGTTCAAAGTTACTAGACTTTGTTAACCACAAATTTATTGTAGCATTCCAGGGAGGGATTCTGCATTCTGATCATCTTTGGGCAACCCTGGTGACTTAACTGAAACCATTTAGGCAGTGTGTCTCAAGCTTTGTTTCAGATTCCAGGGTCTTGAAGCCTTTGTGAGGACAAAACAACCCATGAACCATTTTTATGAGTGTTGTTGCCAACAAGAAGCCTTAGGGCATTTCTTGGTGGCTGGCCTTGAGCTGCTGTCCAGGTGATGGGGCTTGTGGTTTTGGAGATGAAGAAACTAAACTGCAAGCCAAGATGTTCCCAGTAGCCATGTGGATAAGGCTGAATTGCCTGACATTCTCAAGTGACCATCCCATTTGGGGCTGGTATAGATGGACTTTTAAAGACTGCTGCCTGTGGGCGTTTTTCCCCTAAGGATGGTAATGGCTGTTCACTAGAAGCTAACAGTGAGGATGACTGGGCTTACACTGGTGTAACTTGTGTCAGTGGATGTGAGTAGGGGTTTCTCTTTCCTTGCAGGTCTAACGGTGCCCTCTCCCCTCCTCCCCTCCACAGGCTTTATCATCTACTTTGCTTATGGAATATGGCATAGTGTGGAAGCCACCTACGCAGCCTCAGCAGATGTGGAGAGAAACACAGACACTGGCTCAGACAGCTGTAAATGACTGTTTGGCTTACAGGCAGCTGGGAAATAGCTGCAGTGAAAGACGCTTTGTGGTGGGGATCCTGAACCAGATTACATCTGATTAATCAGTAATGCAGGAATAAGGAAGCCTAATGCGAGCCTCCCAAACCCTTTTGCTGCAGCTTGAGGTTTGTTTAGTAGCACAGTTAAAAGGGATCACAAGGAAAAAAGCCACAACTCCGGAACACTCCTGGAGGCACCGTCAGCTCATCTGGGGCTGTGTGCTTCCCTCTCTCTCTCTCCTGTTTGTCTTTTTTTCCCCAGTGTGTAGAAAGAGAACTGCTTCTGTGTGCCAGTTAACCTTAAATGCTGCTATGAAACCAAGCCTCACAAAAGTCTGTCTTTCAGTAGCCCCAGGAATGACCTCCCCACAGATACTCTACCTGATCATACATGGAGCAGACTTTGCAGTGCTACTGTCAGGCGTAGACCAGATCCATCCTTCACCCTGTGTGAGCTGTACCCCATGTGTACGCACAAAAAAAGACTCTCGCCAAACATCAGATTTCACCAAGCACCTGCAAGATTTGCATACTTTAAATTATTAGGTCTCATAGTTTTTATTTAGCGCTTTTCTTTTTTTAAACTACGCACTCATATGCTTTAAAGCACACCACTGCTGTGGAATGTTGGGAAGGTTTGTGGTTGCTGATTGTCAGGTGAATGGTTGCTCGCCAGTACACAGGTAATGCCAGCAGATGTTGCTGCTGACCATGCACTCCACAGAGGGAATGCCAGGTTTAGTCAGGAAACTATGTGGTGCAAGTACTTGAAATGCTTGAATGGAATGGGTGCCTCCAAAGAGACGTCCTACCTCTTTGCCTTGGAAGTCACCAGCTGTGTGGCTGCAGTGGTGGGGCGGCTAGTGGAAGCGAGCCCAGCTATGACAGCAAGTGGAGCCCTCTTTTCCTCTCCTCGCCTTAGTTTTGTGTGCTGGCCACATGGCATTAGCAAAGGGTTTGGCTGTGATACTTCATTGTTTGGTATTGGTGGGTGGAGCACATTTCTGTCCTGGGAAGGGAAGCACAGGAGGATCCTCAGGGACATGAAATGCATATATGAGCAGTGCTGGTGTCTGCCTCCAGCCCAGGGGAGGCTGTGAAGTGGTGCAGGGGCTTCTCAAGTCCCAACAGAGCTTGCAGCCCAGAAAACACTGCTATGCTCTAGGGTCTGACTTGCTGAGCGGAACTTTCCCTTTGGGACTAGAGATCATCTCCAGAGCCCAGCTGTAGTAAAAGGTGGGAAATTTGGAGGTGAGACCAGGGTCTGTGTTTGGTTGGTAATGCCTTGGTTTTGCTGCAAGATGAATTTTTCTTTAAATTGTCTCTAAGAGCTTTCCCCAGACAAATTTGTCCACTACCCTAAAAAAGGCTTGTTAAAGCATCATGAAAGGTGGGCCATGCCCATGTAATGCCCCTGATTTAAGTTCATGCTTCAGCTTATACTGAAAAACAAATCATAGAATCATGGAATGGTTTGGGTTGGAAGAAACCTTTGAAGAGCATCTAGTCCAGCCTCCCTTTGATGGGCAGGGACATCTTTCACTAGATCAGATTGCTCAAAACCCGGACCTCAATCACTTCCAGGGATGGAGCATCCCAAACAGATACTGCAGAAACCCCCCTTTCCTGACCTGAGTGGATGCTTTCCTAGGCATCCTCCATACTACTGCCTCTGAACACTGGACAGTCTTTAATCTGTTTGGCAGCATGGCTCTTGTCCCCATCATTTACTAGGAGAACTGAAGAACAGACCTGTGCATGACTTGCCCAGGGTTTCACTGAGCATCTGGTGCAGCAGAAAGGAGAATCAGACCATCTCCTGGATTACACGGCTGGACCGTGGACCATTTCTCACTTGTTTCCAAGAAAAACTTTGTAGCCTTTCTGCCCACTGAAGAGTTTTAATCTGGGCTTCTTTCTAGTGCACTGGGAGGCTCTTCTTGGCATGATTGGAATTTGAGGGAGTGAAGGTAATGTGTTCATTACCTCCCAGGTGCACTTCAGGGTGTGTTTTGAGTGCAGTTTCCCCCAAAAAATGAACCTGGGGTCTGCTCCAGTTGCTGGGTCTTGACCATCTGCCAAGCCTTTGCTCTTCATGCATATACAAAGTCTTACTCAAGCAAGAGGAAATTAATACAGAAATTAGAAGGCACTGAAGATGTGGTGAGAGGCAAGAAGATGAAAACTCAGAGGGAAGCAAAGTTTCCTATTGTACTAAAAATGCAAGGATGTTTGTCTGTACCTGGGTACCAGCTTTTGAGTGATCAAAACATTAAGCAATGAACATTTAGGGGTGATTTCTGACTGAAAGTATGTTTCCAAAGAAAATTATTTTAAAATATGCAGATTTCTTGCTGTATGTAATTGGTTTTTTTTTTTTACTTTGTACATGTTAACTTATTTGTGTTGTCTGCTTAGAGATCTGTTCTGGTTTTTATATTCCTTGACTTCATTTCAGCTTTTGTGACATATAATAGCAACATGTGAAAGAAGAAAAAGTCCTGATGGGAGTAATTTTTCTTCAGTTGCCTTTTCTCTGAGAAGGTTCATAGGAAGACCTGTCTGTGTTACCAGATTTGGTATTTAAATATGCCCTTGCATGTACTAGCCTCAGAGCCACACATGGCATAAATTTGCTGATGGAGGTGAGGGTCCTTAGCTACATCTCCCACTGCTCCATCATGACTTCTCCAACCCATCAGTCACCTGGTGGCAAGTGCTGCTGTTTCTCTTGTTCATTGTTGCTACTTACCAGATACAAGGAGGTGGAGGGAGTCTGCAGCCCTGCACAGTGACAGGAAAGCATAGATGTCTCCTTGGTTCTCTGTCTACTTGCTTCCCCTGTGTCCAGCTGGATCTGGGAACCTCCTGGCCTCCTCTTCACATGTCCTGAGCCAGGGAGTAGACTGGACTGGTGAGGAGGTGGAGTTTGACACAGCTGCATACTCCTGCCCCATCCCCTCCTGCCCACATTCACCCCTTGCTTGTACATTTTGTAAGCTGAAAGGCAAATCTGACTGCCTCTTTCTAGGGCAGTGTCAAGGACTTTGCTGAATAGTGGGTTTTTTAGTATATTATGGTTTTTGACCATCTCCTGCCTCCCTGCTGATGTCTGCATGTAACATAGATCAAGCCAAGTATCTTTGAAGACATGCAACTGCTGCTATAACCTTGCTGTTGTGGATTATACGCTTACATTCATTTGAGCTTTCTTTTGTGAATAGTTCAATCATTATTTTATGATGCAAACATTTTGTAGAGATGTAGAGCATTTTGTTGTATGAACAGGTGGGAATGGAGAAGCAATGCCTTTGCTCGGCACGAGAATAGATCCTAGCATGCTTGATATTTAGAGGCCAGCTCTGGCCCAAAAGAGTGACTTTGTTTCAGCATATTTGGTTGCTTCCAGTGCGCTCACTTGAAACTTCCTTCTGGGGAAGCTGTTGGAAGAGTCCTACTGACTGCTGGTGCGTGGTGGGCAGAGGTTGGCAGCACTGAAGCTGCAACTCCAGCCAGCTTTTCTCAATGGAAAATTGCTGTCAAAACAGTTTTCCTTTTCCCCCTCCTCCCCAAAAAAAGAATTTTTTTTGTGCATAAATGACTAACTTCTGCTTATTTGCTTGCAACTTGCATTCTTTTGTCACTGAAAGCCATTACTTGACTGGGTTTTGGCTTCACTTTACCCTTTTCTCATCCCTCAGGGTGGGATTTGCCGCTGCTCTGGGCAGAGAGTGCCTCTGCTGGGAGTCGAGCAGCTCTTCTGGGGGAGGGAGTGTGGGGCTGCTCCCCTGCCCACCAGCCCTGTCTGGGCATCGTGGGAGCTGGGGTGTGCTGCAAACAGACTGCCGCTGCTTCAGAGCCACTTGTGCTTTGTTACAGCAGGGGAGAGGCGGCCGAAGGGAAACATGCCAGTGAAACTGCTGCTGGTGGTGACACCACACACTGCTGTTTACTGACGGCGTTTTAGAAGGGTAAATGTTTTAGCTGGCAGTGGCTGGGTGCTCTCACTCTTCGTCCATCCCAGAAAAACAAGCTCTTATTGATGGTATGCAGAGAGTGCCTGTCACTGCCTGCTGCCTTCATTGCTACTAACTCGGAGACCAGAAAGCGATTAGGATAGAATATTGTGTTTATATTTGTAAAATCTGCTTCTTTAGTGATTGCATGTTGTATACTGATGAATTCCCATGGAAATACTTAAATCCAGCCCTGAGGAAAGCCATGTACAAGTGAATATTGCTGTCATCTGCCCAAATGAACAAAGGGTGACAGGCAGGTCTGGCAGGCATGAGGGGCTGGTGTTGATGGGGAGGAGCAGGAATGAGGCTGGTTTTCATGCAGCAGGCTCCCCTGAAATCCCTTCCCTACATGCATCTCAACACCCTCCCCTTTCAAAGAAAACCTCTCCCCTCTGGCAGAAAAATCAACTTTTCCTAAAACCTTGGATAACCTTGCAACATCTGCTGGGCCCGACTTTCTGGGCATGTCCTGTTTCCTCCTTATGAAAAAATGGCACTTGTTCAAGGCTAAATATGTATGAACTGATGCTTTCTCTTCACAGCCATCTCACCTTTCCGCGAGGCTGCCAGCCTGATGTGGGATGCCAGTGTAACTGCATCCCAAAAGCAAGCTGAAGGCAAGGCTGCCTCGAAGATGCCATCAATTGTGCTGCCCACTGCCACTCACCTCGTGGTTTATCATTCATTTCCCATTCCAGCAGCAATGCTTCCCCCACAGCCCCTCTGGGCTGCCTTATGCTCTACCTTACAGTTGCAGCTGGGGTCCCATTGGGTGTCTGACACCCAGCTGGAAAACGGATAATCCTGGAATGTCTCTGCCAGCAAGAGCCAGACCTCGATTTTTCTCAGGGTATTTGCTCTTGGCTCATGCTGCAAGACATGGGGTTCATCTGAGACCTGGCCGGCTCCAGCCAGTAAGAGGCACCTTTTCATCCCAGTGCTGTGTGGGGCAGTGGTTTTTTGCAAAGTGACTTGTATTTTTGGGACAACAGTGAGAAGCAAAGTGTTCCCTTGCAGCATGTTGTGTGTTCCAGCTGCACTGGGTGCAAGGGGCAGAAGAAGCTGGTAAAGCAATTTTTCTGACTGAAGCCATGGAAGAGTGTATATTATTATTTTTTAATTATTAAAATTATTAAGCAAAATGTAAATACCTTTCCGTTGTCTGATGGTCTATTTTCCTAATGATTTTCTCAGATTTTTTTATGGGTGTGATAAATAGTTTTAATGCTTGTTCAGTAAACAAATCTATTTTTTGTCTTTTTTATCTTTGTTTCGGTTTGATTTTTTTCTTTCCTTTTTTACCGAATTCATGTAGCGATTAAAGCCTTAAGTTTTAAAATGTGGACCTTGTCCCCAGAGCACAGCACAGGTGTGTGGCTACTTCTAATACTGGCAACAATGTAAATGCTTCTCCCCTCAACAATGCTTTTGGAATTTGAAAATTCACTTGTAATTATGTGGTACAGCAGTAAGACATATTTCTTAATATCCAAATAAATTGTGCATATTGTTTGCCCTCAGTTACAAGCCTGCTTCTGTTTTCCAGCTTCTTACAATGTCTGCAGGAGAGCACTTTCTTAGGGAGCTGCTCGCGGTAACTCTGCCCTGTCTTTTGGATTTGCTGAGACAGGTGGGACACTATGTAATTTGGAGAATTTGGTGCAGGCTGGGGTCTGTGCTCAGCACTGAGCAGCTTGTTGCTGCGGACACTGAGGTGACTCAGCCCCTGTCTTGTACTACCAGGTCAAGTGTTAGGTGCAATTTCAAGAACCTGCAAAGGTTCTTGAAATAACTTAAAACTGACCCAGGTGATACAAATTTTGTTCACATTGCAGCTTGGTTGCCTCAGGAAATTAGGACTGTGTAGTGAATTAAGAGTTCTACTGGTGGGGTTTTCCAGGACAGGGTCTGCAGGACAACACAGAAACCACCAGGCAGGAGGCTTGTGTGCTGCGTGCCTCTGCCTCCATCATTTGTGTCCTGTGGCAAATGAGGCAGTGGCCCCTGAACTGCTTTGCTTCTTCCTGCAGTCCTGGTCCTTGCCACAGCTTCGTCTGCACTGAGCGAGCCAGGGGCCTAGTGAAAAATCTTTCACAAGAATGTTATCAAGCACATTCCCAAGGGTCTGGCCCCTTTTTAATCCTCGTGGCAAAGCTTGAGCAGTTCTGTGGCTCTCAGTGGGAGCGCAGGACAAGGGGGCAGAGGATGGGGTGTTGAAACTTCGTGAACTGGCACATTAGAGAGTGCAGGTGTTTGCTGCTGTGCCTAAACCACCAGCAGAAATATTCCCATTGCCATATGCTGCAGCATAATACCTTAATAGAGACATTGCAGACCACAATCCCTGATCTGGGAGCTCCAGTCATACTGGAAGCACCCTTAAAAAACGAATCCATGGGAACTTAATAACATGTGAGCCATGGTCATGTAACCCAACTGACCAGCCCCACTGCAAGGAGGCTGAGTGCCAAGCTTCAGTCTTTACCTTAACGGGGTAAACCTTCAATGCAGTTTTGCTTTGTTTTCCATTCATCCCAGTTTCTGTGTGCACACAGAAAACACACCAGGACATGCTGGTCTGTATGCGTCAGCCCATAGGTGCACTGGCGCGTGTATTTATTATCAGGAATATATTACACTTATCTGTACATCGTAACTGAAATAATACAAACTCTTCCTATAATCATTAGCCACATAGTAAATGGGACCACAGAGCTCCTGCTGCGTGGGAAACTATACAGAGGCTCCTCAGCGTGTCCATGGGACACAACCACCATCAGTGCAGACATGTAAAATACCTGATTTTGCACTTGATAGTTTTTCCTTTTTTCCCCCTGCCTGCCACCACCACAAGCCTTTGCTGCTGTGCACCTACAGAATTAACACATCTCTGCTGGCAACTGCAGAAGGTGCCATCCCAACAGGGCCAAATGGTATCTTTCCACAGAAAAAAAGAGCTTTTTGTGCCCCTTGCTTGCCAGCTCTCCTGCCATCCGAGGGCTGATGCCTGCTCCCAATGTCTGCCTCTGGAGCCCCTTCAGAGCAGGTGTAGGCTGGTTTTATTGCTGCTGCATCCTTCTGCATTGAGTAAAGATTAACCAAATCAAACAGCTTCTTTTTAAAGACAGAGGCAATAAAACACTTTACTGCTTCTGGTTGGCTACATTCCCTCTCCTGCCAAAGGCTGCCCTACCCTACCAGATGGGAAAGTCCCTGCAGTGGCCATGGCATTTGGGAGGTCTCCAGCCCTGCAAAAGCCAACACCTCCCATTGCTTGCCTTTGGACAGGGACAGCCAGGGAGCAGAGACTAGAAATATGGCACCCCTACACTGCTGGGAATGCCAAGCTCACCTTTCATGGCCGCAGCTCCCTGGCAAGAGCCGGGGTTACAGGCTTGGCTATGCACTCGGGGTGTTCCTACCCTGGAAATGGCTGCCCCTTTCAGGGGCTGCTCCCTTCCTCCCACTGTCTTGAGTGACCCGTGCTTTTCTTTCACACAGACTCCAGCACGCAGAGGCAAAGAGGGACAGGACAGAGGAAAAGCAGGAAAAAGGAATAACCTTTTTTGGGGGAAAAGTCTGTGTTTCTGGGCTTGCACCAGGATGAGCCACCCTTCACAGGGATGGGTTGCTGGATCCCTTCTGGTCAGGCAAAACTTCCTGCAGCTTTGCTAGTGATTGGGCAGGCCCCACAGGCCATGCCAAGGAAGAATCCAGTGAGAGGCAGGATTGGGAGGCAAAAATTAGATGGGAAAGGGATTGGCAATGATACCAAACGATGGAGCTGGGTTCAGTCCCAGTTTTCCCACCATAAAAGCCCCCTCCCAATTCGCTGCTGGAAGCATCTCTTCCATATGACTTTAAACCAATGAAGTGATAAGGAAAGCACCAGAAGTAGAGGGAAAGGATTAATAAATGAAAACAGGGTCAGTTAGACTTTCCTGGGCCAATAATATGCTTTAGTGTGTTTAGCACGGAAAAGTTTAGAGGAGCATCAAGGTTGTATCATCTCAACCATTTTTACAAAGGGTAAAAAGGAGGATTCTAGAAACTATTGACAAGCCAGTCTGACTAATCTGGTGGCCTGCAATGGTGTGACCTGTGTTGGTGGATGAGGATTGAGCAACTAATGTCACCTACCTGGACTTCATAAGGTCTTTGACACAGTCCCGCACAACATCCTTGTCACTAAATTGGGAAGATACGAGTTTGATGGATGGAAGTGGGATATGGAATTGGCTAGATGATTGCATCCAAAGGGTTGCAGTCAGCAACTCAATGTCCGAATGTAAACCAGTAAGAAGTGACCCTCACGGGTCTGTATTGGGACCAGTACTGTTTAATGCATCAATTTACTGCATCAGTGACTTGGACAGTGGAATCAGGAGCATTCTCAACAAGTTTGTGGATGACACCAAGCTGAGTGATGGAGTTGATATGCTGGAGGGAAGGGATGCCATCCAGAGGGACCCTGACAGGCTTGAGTGGTAGGTCCATATGAACATCATGAGTTCAACAAGGCCAAGTGCAAGGTGCTGCACCTGGGTTGGGGCAACCCCTGGTATGTACACAGGCTGGGGGATGAATGGATCAAGAACAGTCCTGAGGAGAAGGATTTGGGGATACTGGTGGATGAGAGGCTTGACACGAGCCAGCAATGCGTGTTCAAAGCCCAGGAAGCCAACCATATCCTGGGCTGCATCAGAAGAAACTTGACCAGCAGGCTGAGGGAAGGCATTCTGCCCCTCTACTCTGCTCTTGTGAGACCTCACCTAGAGTGCTGCATCCAGCTCTGGGTTCCTTGGCACAGGAAGGACGTTGACCTGTTGGAGCAAGTCTAGAGTAGGGCCACAAAGATGACCAAAGGGCTGAAGCATCTCTCCTTTGGAGACAGGCTGAGAGAGTTGGGGTTGCTCAGCCTGGAGAAGATAAGGCTCCAAGGAGATCTTATAGCACCTTCCAGTATCTAAAGGGGGCCTGTAAGAAAGATGGAGATGGACTTTTTACCAGAACCAGAAGAGAAGTTGTGGATGCCCCCCATCCTTGGAAGTGTTCAGGGCCAGGTTGGATGGAGATCTGAGCAACCTGGTCTTGTGGAAGCTACCCCAGTGCATGGCAGGGGGCTTGGACTGAATGATCTTAAAGGTCCCTTCTAACTCAAATCATCCTATGCTCCTATGATCTCATTTTACCTGAATTGTATTGGTGGGATGAAAGATGACAAAGCAATAGGTATTGCAGGTATCTGTGCAGTTAGTAAGTATCAAAGTGATTGAAGTCATACTTGGCAAGAAGGGGCTTTGTGTGCATGTATGTGCTAGGTATCTATATTACTTTCAGGTTGTACTTGCTGGACACACTAAAATCTAGTAATGCATTTCAACAGTAGTAGCTGGTGTGGCATGATCTATTCTAACAAGATGCTCAATTTACTCAGTATCACAGTATCATGCAAAAGCTGCTACAAAAATAAATTTCTCTAAAAAGGAGAAAAAAAAATCACCTCTTTTCTTAACACTGTGTAACAGGCCACAGGTGCTTTGATGGTGGTTGAAGATGTATCTAAGCTGCAGTCTGTGACTCCTGAGTACTTCCCAGGAAAGCTGAAGCATAGCTCCCACTTGAGCAGTCTGCTGGGCAGTGCAATCCCACCCCTGTGGGTACAAGGTGTGCTGGTGCCAGCGCACACTCAGGTGGGAGAGCCACACTCCCTGCAGCACTCCTGCACCCCAGGGGTTTGCTTCATCTGCTGTCTCCCTGCTTACTTTGACCCCAGTGCACAGAGCAGGCCTGCATGCAGGCTCCCTGCCCGAAGCAAGGTAGAAGAGCATCCCACAGACCTCTTTGTTTTTGAAATTATGCTCAGGGATATTTTTTCCATGCTAGCATTGCCCATGAGGGCGCTGCAGACTGTCCCAGTCCAGCTACTCCTCGGTCTCACCCGAGGGGTCACCTCAAGCCTGGGTGAACTTTTTTGCTTCTAGATGGGAAAGTTAAAGTTAGTTTAGCCACTCATTTTCATGAATCTTCAAAGTGCTCTGTAAATGGGTAAACTTTAGCAATGTGAAACAATATAGACATGTGGAAGGAAAGTAATTCTGACCTCATTTGCGCCCATGTAGTTGGTTGTGCTCTATTTGGCATTTCAGATGGAAGCAGGCTAGAGCCCTAGCAGGTGCCCAGTATCTCATCCTAATATTGGAAAGGTCAAGGATGAACAACTTGTTTTCTCCTTCTTGCTTATGGAACTTGAAATAAAACAAAATAAACAGGAACCTACAACCAGAGATTTTGATTGTATCGAAATCAGGACAAGGTAAAACAAGGTAAAACAAGATAAGATCTGACTAGGATTTAAAGACACTAAAATTGAACCACGGTAACTGGTTACCTCTACCAAATTTGCTAAACCCCTCAGGTTTCTCATCTCTAGCCTATCTCCACTTCCAATATCAATGCTAAGAGTTAAAAAGCAGTGGATGGTATGCATCTTATCTGGTGTTCAATGTAAAGGTGATGGTTTCAAAGGCAGTACTGTCTCAGAATTTCAAATTCGCTGGTGTTCACGTTACATAGAGTACCACTTGGTGGTCATTTGGAAGGCGCTTCTACTTCTGTGTAACTTTCTTCTAGGTTGGGTATAAATATTCCTGGGAGGCTAAACAGAAATGCATTTTGTTTAGATACAAGTCTTAGGCACGAGTTAGAAAACTGCTGACTGTAATGAAAATATATCAGCACTTAGTAGTATCCAATAATATAAAAAATGCAATTCAGAACATCTGCAACTACATATATATGTGTGTGCGTCTATATATAGGTATAAAGGTACAATACATACATGTATATAAACACAGACACATATACAGAAATATTCACAACTAGAACTGTATTTGTAACTAACCTGAAATACTGCAGCAAAAGTTCATTCTGATGAACCATTAATAGAGCATTTTCCAACTTTTGGCTCTAACCATACTTAAAATGTTCACACATCAAACTAAACTTTTTGCTATTCTAACTTTCTGCTGTTCTAGCTTTTTGCTATCTTATTTGGCTACTCTAATCAACACGTCAGAACCAAGAGTTTCTATATGGGGACTATAAGAGTACCCTGCCTAGTGTAAAGCTATGCAGCTACCGAACATGCTTGCGCCTGTTGATGGTAATACTTCCTTGGATGGTAACATTTTGCAGATTGGAAATGCATAAAAGGCAGGGAACCTTCGGCACACAGCTGCTGATTCATCGCCGCAAGGTTCTGACTTTTGCTGGAGAGGAGTTCTCTGATGAGCAGCGATAAAAAGAAGTGGACGATGTGGGTGGGAGTTTGACAGGGCTTACGGCATCTCCCTCCTGCAGCTTCCAGAGGAGCTCTTCATTAGTCCTGCTGAGCTTCTTCTTTTCCTCCACTTCTTTTTCAACATATTCTTGAAGATTAGCATTCTCCTCTGACAGTTGCCTGGAGAGAGAAGCAGAACAACATGTAAAGCACACCAGGGCAAAGGTGGTGGTGTTAATGCAGTTAGCACTGCACAAGAGGCAGGACCCGGCAGGACACAGAGCACCAAGCCACATCCCATCACATCCCATCCCAGCCCATCCCTCTGCCCCTAGGCCTGCAACTGAGCTGCTGGCTGCAGAGCTGTCCCCAGATCTCTTGGCTGCTGGGTGAGAAAGGCATCTCCACGAGTCACAGCTTCCCCACGCTGGCTGACTCTGCCTCCAGGTGCACCTGTGTCTTTGCTCTACACCTCTTTGAGGCATCTCAGCTGCCAAAGCTTAGATGGGATGAACCCCAGCCTTCCTCTCTGGCCTTGTGCTACTGCCAGCATCACACAAAAGTGCAAACATGGCATGCAAAAGTGCCATGCACTCTAGACACTTTAAAAATGGTCATTTTACTATATAGACAACAGAGTGAAAACTGAAAATTCGTAAAAGAAGCATATTTGTTTATTTATTTGTATATTGAAAGTGCTGGCCTCCCCTGGGAGGCTGTGAGTTTGTGAAGAGAGTGGGAGCTGAAGAGAACTCCACCAGTAGCCATGGTGGGCAACCAGGACTGCAGAGCATGCCCAGCCTTGGCCACTGGTGTCTGGAGAGGACTTCAGAACTCACCCCAGGTACCTGGCTAGGGGATGTAGGTAAGCACAGTGATTTCAGATTTCCTCTTTGCTTGTGGCTCAGTTGGTTTTGGCTGCCTGAGAGCTACCATGCAATGAAATTTTATCTAAGCATTTTCTCCCCACTTTCAGCACATGGAGGAAGCAGGTGCCCAGCATGGGGTTGTGGCTTCTGCACAACCTGTTCAGTGGCACAGTAGTTTGTAGCTGGGAATGGGCCAATAAATCTCTGTGAAGCCAAACCCACCCCCAGATGGAGCCCAGAGCCCTGGGTCAGTGGGTACCTGTGCTCCCTGCACACATGGCCCCTTGACCAGGGCTTCTGTTCCTGCACCAAGAAGACAAGGGTGTTCAGAAATCAATCCAACATGGCCTGCCCAGCAATGGCACCCCTGAAGATACTCAATAAGCAGCACAAAGTGCAAGTAGTCTCCTTAAATCCTTTCTCCGCAGCTTCAGTGCCTGGCTCCAGCCACCTTTGCCCTGTGGCATTTCCAGTCCAGAGGTGCTTGCAATGCTGCCCCAGTTTTCACCAGAGCAGCACAGCAGCTAGAGCAGTCACCAGAGGTAAACTGTCCAAGAGGTAAACTGAGGTTTTAGGCTGCCTTCTGTCTGAGGATGAAAATCCTCAGATATCTCTGTGGTCAGCTGTAACTCTCGCCCTTGTTTCTCAGCTTAGCCACCAAAGTCATGTAACAAGCAAGAGCGCACTTGTGGAGTGCCAGAGTAAGCGCAAAGAGGGGAGACAGCATTTGCATTCATTACGTTTTCAATTCACTTCTACTGCATGCAAAGGGAAAGGAGTCTGCCCTTTCCATGCTCTCAGTTTTAGCTGATGTCCTGATGCAGGATGCAGATCAGCTTCAAGACCTTCCACCTCCTCTCTAAATGTTCATGAGGCTATAGGTCCTTCTCCAGCTCCTTCCTCCTTGGTCCCCAAACAGCCTCTATTCCTGACTGCAACACTAGGGAAACTTCACCAGCAAGGACCAGGGAGGTGTTCACCCCAGAATGTCCAGTAACTTAATGGCTCTTTGGGAGCTGGGGCATGGAAATCTCCTATGGGCACCAGATTTAGTGAGTCTGCACTTATCTAACCAGGTGACTGGTTTTGAAAGAAATGGAGCGGTGCAGGTAGACTGTGGGAGCTGACTGAGATATGTTTTGGGCATGTACTGGCAACACCTACATCTGGAAGGACACATGCAGGAGCACCAGGCTTCTGTTAGCCCCATTATGCTTGGGCAGGAGCCAGGTCCTGATGTGATCAGCTTGGGGCAACTCTGGGCAGGTACCTAACCAGATTTGCAGGCAATTTAGAATTTTATAGAAATGAACAGGGAGGAACCTAACCTTCCCCTGGGTGTTTCCAGTGTTCAGCAGCAGCTGGGTGTGGATTTTGGATGCACACACAAAATTCTGTACAGCTTCTTTTCTGGGTTTAGCCTGAAGCGTATTGCAGATGTCATGGGCTGCTGGTGCACTCAAAAGAAGGCTCTGAGAGGGTGGGGTCGGCATTTCTGACTGTTTAAAAAACGCTTTTTAAGAATTTCTGCTTTTTTAGTCTTGATTCCTACAGAAAAGTAGCTCAGTTGATCAAGAATATGTCTGTTTCTTCTCCCAGTTCCTGAAAGTTCTGAACCATGGAGCAGTGGCTAGCAGAGTTGAAGGATTAAAAGGTGCAAGTTGACAGAAGCTTTTAGAAAGCTGCTTGCCTGGTAGCGAAGAAAAATCCTATTGCTGGTCCTACTGGGGAACCAGCTGTATCACGAGCTCATGGTCCAACAGTCATACGAAAGTCCACATGGGAGCTCACCCTGAAGAAATAACTCTTGCCACGCACAGAATTACTTTTCCTTTTGCACTGTCAAACAAGGCAGCCATAAAAATTATACTCAAAGCCCCAGTGCATCCTTTTCAGACAGCATTTGCTGAGGCAAAAATAAAAGAAGCACATGCTTTCCCTGCCTTTGTGTGTATCTTAGTGTGACTGGCTGGTAAAGCTCATCTGGGTATTGGGAACAGGCTGGTCATACGAGCACAGACTGCAGAGCACAGTGATGGGCTCAGCTCCCTTCTCTGCTAAAGGCCCTGTCTGGACAGGAGGGAAGCACAGCCTGCACCCCATCAGCCCATATCAGCCTCCTTTACCCAGGAGAATTGATGTGGCTTGCTAGAGGTACAGTAGGATGCATGATATCGGTGTCCTCTGTGGTCTCTCACACAATAAGATGCAGAGACACATTCAGCCCCTCTTTGTTGCTCAGGCAGAACAAGGAAGAGAGAAAATGTAAAATTAAATGTGTTCTCACTATGTAAGTTTGTATCGAGATATATGTTCCAATTTTTGACCTAACCCATCTGGGGAAACCGTCATCCCCAGCACTGCAGACTTATGATCAGCTGTGTTTCTCTGCCAGTCTCCCATCAATTTAAGCAGCTGTAACAAATCACAGCCATAAAACCACAGAGATCTGCAAGGGCGTATCAACATGATAGGGATGTGGGGGAAGGTGCTCGAGTCGTGCCCTCGACTAAAAGGTCCAGATGTCAGTAGGTGCCTGGGCTATGCCAACAGAGACCAGACCTGGCCACCTTCATCTTTTGGGTGCTAGAAACTACCATTTTTCAAACATCCCCTGTCCAATGGACCAAAAAAATGTTGATTGATTTGGAAGGAGGATCTGAAATGCTGAGCAATCAGATTTTTTTTCAAGTGCTCAGATCCCTAATACCTCTGGAACCCTGCTCCTGACCGTGCTGCAAAGACTAGCTTTGTTCTGGCTCCCCTCCCTCCTCTCACTGCTGCTGGGCTGTCACAGTTGCTTGGGCACCAAAACTGCAAAGTGGCAGAAATAGCTCTAATCCACGTTGTTCCCCAGCGAGGGCAGCATCCTGAGCTCATTCACGCTGCACTTCCCAGGCAGTGCCAGCACAACAGAAATGAGCAGTCAGAGTGACTACAACTACCAGAAAACACAAGTTTTAATGACTGTTTAAAAATTACTGTCCTCAAAGATGACTTTGCAGGCTGACCTCAAATTCAGATTTTCTCCTAAAAGATGTTCTTGAAACCAGTACCTACATAGTTACAGGCAAGAAGAAAAGGGCTGCAGCTGGATGCTGGCAGGGAGTGGAAGGAGGGTGCTATTTGCTCAGTCAGAGACAGGTAGCTGCAATGCAGAGATGCCAAGCACTGAAACAGGCACTCTGGCTGCTATCAGGCATGGAGGGAGACTGCCACTTTCAGGTCACAAATCATCCAGCCCAAAAGCAGGTGTCTCAAACTGGTCTCGTGAACCAGACCTTAAATTCCCCAGTTTTCCTCCCCAAGCACAGAAATACTGTAGACACTGACCTCAGACAGTGACGTGTGTTACAGGTATTTACAATCAGGCGAGAGAAAACATAACCCTCACCCTGATCTGAATGTTAGTACAAGCAGTGCTGCCTCTTAAAAATATCTACATGGTGGAAAACAATTTCAAAAGTCTGAATCACTAACAAATGAAGCACTAGGAAGACAAAAACTAAAATCAGAGATGAGACACCAATGGCTAAAAATTAAATTACAGATTTGGCCACTGGCATAATTTCTGTCCGCAATGATATCTTAGGCAGCTGCAGGGTTGGTACAGGACTGACTCTAGTGTCTCTCGCTGGCACCTTCTCTGCCTGGCTCCAACAGCAGTCTCTGGTCTTATGGCAGACTATAAACTCTGGGACAGGGACTGTTCTACCCTTCTCTTTATATACCACTTAACTAACATAAGGAGCCTTGCTACTTTTGCCAAACTGGGACAAGGGTAACAACAGTAGTGCAAACAGGCAGTGCTGATGAAAAACCCACCAAAGGATAACACTGCCTGAGTGACAGTGGCATCATTAGGATGTTTTTCCTGAAAACACCCTATTTCCCATCCTCATTCCCAGTGACTAATGAATCTCAGGGCACTGATACTGAGATCAGAACCACTGGCAAATTTGCTCTCAACAGCATGTCAAAATCATGGAAATACAAAGACACATACATGGCCTTTCTTACGTAAAAGTAAGCAAACACCAGTATAAAAAGGATTTTTTAATGAAACAAGTAGAGCAGGTCACCAATATACTTTCAGGATGAAATAAATATTTCCCCTTCTGAAATAAGTGTCAGTTGGGCAATTGAGATCTGAAGCCTCCTTTCAAGCTAAGACAGACTGCAAATATCAGCACAAACCTTGTTATAACAGTATTTTGCTCAATCCTGGCTCTGAGTTCTTCATTCTGCTGTTGCAGCATGGTGATTTTTTCTTCCAGTTTTAATTTTTTTTCAACCTGCAACAAAAGAAGGTTTGTTAAGTTTGAAGAATCCCCAACACCTGATCCAAGATAATTTGTTCTTTTTTTGTCCATAGAGCAACTTCTAAAATTCGAGGATAGATGGAGGTGGTCATCTTGATTGCAGCTGAGGCTTAGAGGTCTGACTCACACCACCACATCATACTGGTGAAGTAACTGGTGAATTAGCAGAGCATTGAGCAGGGGCAGAGCTGAACTAGCCTTTACTTCTAACTGAGGAGGAGAAGGGTCTTAGTTTTGTTCAGGTCAAATAAAGGTTATCTTCGGCGGTGTCCCCACAACTTTCATCCCTCAAGGAGCCAGAATTATGAGCCATTGTTCTTGGACAGGGAGCTGGTGGCACTTGGAGCATGGGGATGCCCAACATGGAAACGACATTGTGGTATGAGTGGTCAGTCTAGTGATGAAGGAGGAGTGCAAGGTGGTAGGATGTACATCATCCAGCTCAACTAGCCCCATCAGACATAACAGTCTGGCATCCAGCCTTTAAGACTATGATTCCTCAGTTATGGGGAGGAACAACATCATCCACCAGGGCAGACGATGTCCAGTAGCAGCTTTAGACTGCTGCTGCATTCACATGAGGTGGGTTGCCCTTTGGAGACTCTTCTCGCTACTGCTGACAATGTTAGCTGAAATGACAGGCTTAAACTAGACATTTAACTTTGAGCTGTAATAAACTGAAATGAATCCTATCCCAAGCACAGGTAGCTTTTATTCGGACAGTTCAAGGACAGAGTTTGAGGATATCAATAGCAGTGTATTAGAACATCAGTAAGATGCTTATAGGCATGCTCCATACCCTCAGGTGCCCTGTTTTCCCCAAGCTTTGAATCTGACATACTTTATCACCTTAGTTTCCTGGTTTTCAGCAGTTTGAATTTTGCTGAATTCAACACTTTTGAAAGAAAACAAGATATCACAGGGTAACCTTATCTCTGTGTGAGCTCAGTTATTGAATTTCCCAACCTTTTACAAAGAACCAAAATATTGTGCACTAGAGTTAGCAATAACTCTCAGTTAATGGGGGAGATGTCAGTTTTATGTAGTGTTTTCCAGTCTATGCAGGTAATTGTAAAGGATACTCCTGTTTCTCAGATATTCTGGCCTGGCCCATTCTACTTTGTTGGAGCAGAACATGGATTCTGAGTCTGTGAGAGGAATCACTGTCATGGGCATCCTTCTGCTTCTTCAGTAGTTTTCATAAGTGGTAGCTATGCCACCTTCATTTCCAGTCTCCCTTTCAGCAGCCAAGGAGCCAAGCTTGACCCTGTATTTGAATACCCTCTGGCTCCTTGTGAGTCACCTCTTCTTTCAGAACATTTGGAGATGCCACATAGATGTTCTGGTACTTACAAAGGCATGTCTTTAAACAGAATGCAATTGTGCATTTGGACCACAGTAGACGCAGTGTTTTACTATTATAAAGGGCAAGAACAGGATTGTGTGCTTGTATGTGGTTAATTAGTAAAAGTAGTTAAATGACCAGGAACTCTTATAGTCTGTTGTTGGGGATGCTTTTTTTCCCCCAGTATAACACTACAGTGCATGCTTTCAGATGCTGGCTTAGCTCCAGGAGTAGAGATAACAAGCCTCAGTTGTAAAGAGGCATTTTTCTCTACATCCATTTACTCAAGCATCTGTTCAGCAAAATAACCATCAGAGTTCTCAAATTTCCCCGTAAATAGAAGCAAATGCTGAATGCTGTGCTGAGCCAGCTGTCCCAGCTCCCACCTGAGGTATTGCTTCATCCTGTCATTGTACTGTACTTTTACTGTCACTGCAGGTTATGGAATACAAAATTAATCTCCTTTCCAACAAAAATGTAATTGATGGTGAACTGGGGAGTTCTTCGTTAGGGACTCCCGGAAGCAAAGGATAATAAAAGAGTGTAGGATGCAGAAAAGCATTACTGGAGGGTTGGAGAGACCTTTCCAAGAGTAAGCCTTGCTGAATATTGCTAATTCATACATAGCTCCCTATATGGCTGAAGGAGCAGCAGCAAGAAACTGTAACTCATCCTTCCTCCACTTGCCCTCTCCAACACCTGACTCCTGTAGAGGCTTATGATTCAGGCCCTGGGCTACAGCAAAATTCCCCTTCCTCCATTCTTCCCACACCACTTATCTCATTGTCTAACCTAACAGGCTGAGCAGGTGCTTCCTGAAAAAGGAGTATGGATCAATGGATGTGAACTTTTTTATCTGCATCTTGCTCCAACCTCCTGCGTTTTTTTTACTCACTCCTCTTAAGTTCATTTGCTATAACGGAACTTTTACTTTATTACCTCTGTGATGTCTCCTCTGTAGGAAAAATCACAACTCACTTGTTTTTCCAGCTCCATAATCATCTTCTCCTGCTGGTGAATTTGGAGGTTCTTCATTTCCAGAACATGTTTTAAGCTCTTCAAATCTTTTTCTAAGTGCAGATACGGAGCTCGCACAACCTAGGAAATACATCAGTGATTTTGATGTGTCAGCCATAAATGCATCTTCAGCCATAAGACAAAAATTTCTTTATTTACCCACTGGCTTAGGAGTCTCAGTGGTATGAAAACCACCTGGACCTCTTGTCCTCTGCAGCCCACCTGAACACTGACACTCCTTTGGCTGGATAGCAAACAACACCCTTCTTCTGACCAGCCTCATGGTTAGAAGGATGGGATGCCAGGTAGTTCAGCAATCTCATTCCTACTCACAGCTTGGAAGTCACATGAGGTGTTTTATACTTCTGCAGGGATTTTGGCTTGGGAAAAGTACAAACATGAAAGTGAGGAAACTTGACAAGTGGGCTGGAGGTGAAAACTACAGCGTTCTGCCTTGCCTGCACCAATGCATTATAGTGCCTGTTAGCAAAGGTCAGATCTCATGGGAAAAATTCCCCCTCTGCTCAAGAACTTCAGATGTAGGGATGTAGGGGATACTAGGATTCAGCCTATGGGCAATATACGTGCTCTGAATTATGCTGATGAAATAGTGTCCCTGTTCTGGATTTTTCCCAGTGTAACTCTCTCCAGTGAACTGCCTGGTGGTGCTTGGCATTAACATCACTGTGACACAGCAGAATTTATTCTTTCACGGAAATTAAACACTGCAGTGGAGGCAGAAAGGGACTGATACCGTTTCCCACGGCCAAGACTGTTTTAGATATTTGTGCTCCCTTTCTAAGGAGTTCTCTCATCTAAAAATTCACTGAGCCCCTTGCACACACCAGTATTTTCATTCTGTCCTCTCTGTCATGTTGATCCAGCTGCCCATGAGGTTGTGCTATGAACACACTGAAATGCCCCAAGCTGAAAGGAAAACTCTTTTTGGAGGGTCATTTCAGGGTTATTTAATTTCAGATAAATAATTGCAGTGTGCGTTTGTTTACACACTGTAAATAAACAGCATGGCCCCAGTAGACAGCAGTTGAATAAATATTTCATATGACAGGGCTGTCCCCTGCAAATCCAGAAAAAAATGAGGGAATAGAAAGAATATTGAAGAAGATGGTTCAGAAGACACAAAAACCCCCACAATGTTTCCCCCACCCCCCAAAAAACCCAAACCTAAACAAAAAAACCAAAACTATAACTGTGAAAAGTTAAAAAGGAAAGAGGAGAGGAAAAAGGTAAAGAAGAATAGACAGAAGTAAGGGCATACTGGATAGAGCTAATGAAATATTTTGGAATCAGAGCTACAAATGCTGAGTGAAAAAAATGAAAAAAAGAAGTAAAATCAGAAAATGATGGACCCAGGCTAAGATTTCTGACTCTTCCTCAGAGCTCAGTATTTGGAGTCACAGTTGGGAGCTGCCACCCATTGCTATTCATTTAATCGCCTGATGTGAGTCATATTTAGAAACATGTATCTTGATGACTGTATAGTTAGAGTTGTCATCTACCTTCAGTTGTTCCTCAGTGTTTTTCTTCAGAGCCTCTTCAAATCGGTCTGCTTTGGCCTTAAGAGATTGATTCTGGAAGGTGAGGGTGTCTATCTGGTCCTGGAAAGGAGACACACAAATTGACATACCAACTGTGTTATCAATCCTTATATAAGTCAGTCTGCACTGTGAAACTCCCAGGGAAGCTGAACAAGGCTTAGAAACCCCTGCAAAGTGGTATTTTTTTAATGTAAGGCCACTTGGAACACACAATGGGATGTTTGATAAACCTCAGGGAATCACAAAATCCTTAAAATCCTGCAGCTGATGCTGAACCACCCCATCACCTTGTACTAGATGAGAATGAACATGTTCTTCCTTAGGAGAGTTGGCACTTATATCACATTCATGATTGTGCAGTCCCTAAAGTCTGAATGAGGCAGTAGATACATCACCCCTGCTTCCTTCACCTTTCTAGGCTTCAAACATGGTAACAAGAAATGATGAATTGGTGGTATGGACTTTAAATAATCGTTGTTTCATCTCAGAGCTACATACCAGAACAACCTGTTATTTCAAGCAATCATATTTCTGTTACCATCAAAGGCATTTCTGAACCCTTGTCTATACAACACCTGTAAAATCCACAGTTGCTGTGAAATTGGTATTTTTATCTTTTATAGTTGTGTTTTCTTGGCTGCAAAATTACATCAGCACTTACTACAAAACTGCTGACACGCCTCAAGCTGTTGCAGCAGTGCAACAATATGTGCTAGTTAGAGGGTTTAAAATTGTAATTCATCTCTGCCTGTAAAATCAAACAGGACTTGCATTATTTGCTGTGGCATCTTTACTTGCTTACACAAGAATTCCAAACCTAGTGTTTATCACAGACACACTTCTGCCCCCTACTCCTCAAGATTTCTTCATCTCAAGAGCCTGTGTTAAATAGTGGCATGTGGGAGATGTGATTTGCAGGGCTCACCCCCGCTGGCCATAGCCTGGCACATCAGGGACCACATTGCCCTCCAGTGGGACTGGAGATGTGTCTACAGCGTGGCACCAGCTGTCCCACATTCATGCAGCAGGGAAGAGCTTAAAGCACAGGCCCAGAGCCAGCCAAGGAGAGGTGAGTGTTTCTGAGCCCTGGAGGGTAGCATGTAGACAAGGTGATGTTCACAGCCACTGCAGGTGCCAGAGCCCTCCCAACCCTGCAGAGAATTGCTCAAATTTGCTGCCAGCCAGCAGGGTCAAAAGGACACTCCTTGCTTTATCCAGATTCCTTTTTGTCCCTTTGGGTTTACCCTCTCTTGTGAACCACCTAAGGGCGAGCAAAAATCTTGAGAGTTTGTTGCTAGATCACAGTTTGGACAGGCAGAGGACAAGAGGTACTGTAGCTGGTAAGAAGCAAGAGCCTGGTGTGCTGGCATCTGGCAAAGGGGCTGGGACTGCCCCATCAGCTGCCCCACAACTTGATTACAGGGAAGAGAAATAAAGAAACTGCTAACCTGGAGTGACAGACGCAGTTTTTCAAAAGTCTCTTCTAGCTGTGCCTTTTCCAGTTTGTGAGCAGTATTCAGTTCTGGGGAAGTTACATAGACACGATATTACTACGTGAAGTTCATGAAACCATAGTCTGAGAGCACATGCATCATGAGCCAAGAGCAATTTGGGATGCAGTTTTAGGACAGTAGGAGACTGCTGCCAGTACACTCTGTGACATTAGGTGAATTGTTTTGAGGATCAGGTTGCACTGATTGCACATACACCTATTTTTATGTGACCAGATTCTGGTTTTTCAGAACTGCTCAAAATTCCGAGCTCCCAGGTACTCTGAAAAGGGTCAGTCTGAAAATGGGTCATTTACCAATTCAGAGTGAGTATTCCCAGGTAAAAGATTTTTAAATTAGATACATTTAAAATCTTGGCTTGCAATTTCTTTGGGGAGATAGAGAGGAGGGCCACCACCTCAGGTGCAAAAATGCAAATGACAGTGCTTTTCCCCAAGCTGTGGCAGATGAGCTATGAGGTTTATTCCAGTAATGAGACTGACAAAGACGAGAAAAAAACATGATTAAAGGTTTCTTTACTAGAATAATTCACCCTGGACTTACAAATAACCAGAAGTTTAATGAACAAAGTGAAATGAAGTATAATTTCTAAAGCAATGGCATCAGAATGTCATTCAGCTGCAGCAGGAGCTCCTGCTTTTTTAGTATATGGACACTCTACTTGTTGTGTTTTCAATCCCAAGCCCATGGGGTTCTGCCCTCTAACCCCTGCTCACTAGCCCCAGTAACAGAAGTGATAATACCATCATTCCAGTGGCTTACACAGCACACTAGCCCACAGCTGCTGCAGTGCCTTTTTCAGACACAGGAGGGCACTTCGTACACACAGCAGGAGCAGGGAGCACAAACTTTGGCCACCAGACGCTTGATAAGCCACAACTAAACGTTATCATCAGAAAATACCAAGAAAAAAAGGCCAGATATAAGAATATCCTCAAGCAAGAAACAGCTTTTTACTTAATTATTTTCAAAATTGCATATGTTAATTTACAGATAGTATGCTAGATACCTTCTCTGCCTATGGGAGAGACTGTTCTCAGTACACATTATGCTCTGGACTGTGTCTCTAATTGACACAATACAGAGTTAAGCCATATGTCTTGGTTTCAGAAAAGTGTGAAAACCTACTAGAGCTATTTAAAAAGTAGACCTTCATTAAAAAAAAAAAAGAAGAAAATATGGAGATTCTACGGAAGACTGTTAAGTGTCAGCTCAAGCATGCACAAAGGTGTGTGTTTAAATATTGAACTAGTAGGGAGGAAACAGCTCATGCTGCTGCATCAATCCCATGGCAAAACTGTAACACAGAATAACGATAAGAATGCTGAGGTGGAGATTTGCACAAGGGTGTGGCTTTGGTCTGCTCAGCATGGCCATACGTTTGCTACTGAAAATGATGAATCTTGTTTTTAGAAGCAGTGTGGGCATTTAAGCACCTAAATTCAGAGATATCCAATGAGCTCTAGCCTCCTGAGCACCCACGGATTAGGCTCTTGAGAAAAGTATGTGTGTGAAGTGAGGCGGAATTTGGACTCTATTTTCAGCAACGTATGGAGAAACCCTTATCTTTGACCCAGAGACCTCCCTCAGATAATTTCAGGTCACAGTTAGACATTGTATACACTATAGACAGCTCTCCCTCTGCCCTAGCATGAACCCAGTGGTCCGTTCCAAGTGAAAGCACTAGACCAACACAAATTTTCTTTATCATCTGGAGGAAGAAAATCCAGGCTTACACAGTGTCCCTACACTGTTAATTCCTGCTCTGGAATAGCTGTGTAGCTGTTAGGTTGTCTCTGGCTTACCTTGAATCTTGCAGTCATTCTCATCCTGCAGTACTGTAATGGCGACTACGTGGTTATTTTCCAACTGTAACATTGCAGCTTCATGTACAGCTGTGATATCTTCCACCTGTTCCAACAGCGGTGAATGGAGACACGGACACATGATTAGACATACTGGGGCACACTGATAAGCCACTGCTGGAGAGCTCCAGTGAGCTGGAAACAGTAAAGGGATCTACTGAGCGTGACACTTCCAGCACCTCAGCCAATTTTATTCATTACAAAACAGGCACGTTGACGCCTTGAGTGGTAGCATGTAGTCACTGCTGATAGTATTTTTCATCTTTTAACTTAATGGTGATAAAGAGGTATGTAAGAAAGCAAAAGCTCAAAAAGCCCTTAAGAGAAGATCCCATTTATTAAATGTTCAGAAATCTCAACATTCCATCAATCTAAATTAAATAAGTGACCACGCAACCCACAGCCATCATGGGAGCAAGGGGTGCAACTGGAAGAGGGCTGTGGGCAGCTTGTGTTCTAGTGCACCTGGTGGGTCTGGGATCCCTTCAGTACATTGTTTGTTGCTAGACTTGGCTAAAGGCAAAGTGAGATTCCCTAATGATGGTCTTTTGATAAGCATCATTAAAGAAAATACAATGAGAAGTGGTGATCAAGGTTAAGTCAGTGGTCCAGAGCAGTTTCTGAATGCAATGCACTGGTTTGCTTTTCTGGGGTTTGTAACCACAGTGATCTCATTCCCTACATTAAACATAATATTATCTGCAATATCTGGCAAGGCAGAGGATCAGACTATTTTACTTTTACCATGAAATGGCTGGTCATTGCAAAATGACTTGATGTTAAACAACTTTTTTGCTCATAGTTCTGTATAATAGTAGAAAGCTACTGCAGCTGAGTTTGCCTTGACTGGAGTAAATGTTATTTCACCGCTTTTGACTGTCAAACATAATTAAGTAACCCAGCAGAAGCAAAATTTCCAACCATGTTGGAGAAAGCATGCTCTTAGAATGAAAATTAGGCATATAACATGAAATTTAAAATTGTCCAAACTATTTTTCATAATATCGTGGGAGATATCTAAGCAGTGAAGAACTGCTTGCAAAATAATTGGGACTCAGCCTGCTGATACACTGCATGACAGAGCAGAGAAAGATGGGGAGTAGATGACTCAATGGGCTAGTAATGGGACAAGAACTATCACCTGACTTTTCCCAGAGCACAGTGTCCTTGAATATGATGTATGTAAGCTGAAACCTCATGAGCATTGCCATGTTCTTTACCTTGCCCTTGCTTACATCTTTATTCATACTCTAATTGCTTCTCAGCTGAGCAGCACCCCATAGGAATGATCATGCTCAACTCCAACGCTTTCAGAAAGTGAAGGGGTCTCCTCTCACTGCCACCGTCCTTGGCAGGTTATTTATCTATAAAGTCAATTAAATGTGTCCCAAATGGTCTGTAGGGATTTTTCTGTCTTCTGTGTGTTTCCTATCCACATTCCAAATGACTTGTTCTAATCTTCCAGCATGACCTCCTGTCTGCAATTTTTCATGGCAGATAGTCAAGTTGGCACTGGGAAGCAGCTCTCTTGGATGCTAATTCCAACTTCACCACTAACTTCTCTATAGGCATGATCAACACACTAAACAAAAGTCATATTCATTTCTGGCTATAGAAAGTACCTCAGATGAGATTTTTAAGCCTTAATAAAGTAAAATTAAGAGGAGGCTCTGTGGAAGAAGTTGCTGGACAAAACAGCTTGATTTGAGCAGCTCCAGTGAGAAACACTGGCAAGACAGATCAAAGTCTTTACTTTGTAATTTTGCCCTTAGTTGCAAGGAGATATGAGAATGCACTGGCACACATGATCAGTTTGTGAGAAGTTTGGCTCTCGTGCTCTGTTACCTCCTCAGAGACAGTTGAACCTCCAAAACCTGACAATTGTATATCCAAAGAAACAACAGCTACCTGGTAGTGGTCACTACAACAATACAGCGTGAAAGATTAAGCTGTGACTGGAAACCAAGAAAGTGGAATGACTGTCTTCCAAATTAGATGTATGGACATGGAAATACATGCAGATCCAAGATCAAAAGGATTTTGCTATTAGTGCCTTCACAAATGCAAATTCAAATTCCCCCATGCAGATGGACAGCTCAAGGACAGGCTTTTCTCAAGGACAGGCTTTTCTCATGTACAGTGGAAGAGTTCCATTTTCTTGGCCAAGAAACATTGGTGAGCAGCTTTCTACCATGGCCTGTCAGCGTGCTCTGATCCAAGACTGCTCAACACAGGATGGGTCCTATGGCAGAGTTGGAATTGAAAGCAAAACCCTGCTAAAACTCATCATAGTAACTGAACTATGAATAGAAAATATGGGCTAAAACTCTGAGATACTAGGGCCACAGCAGCACTTTCAAAGCAGTGGAGGTGAATGTTTGTGTTATTTTCAGTAACCAGGGAACATGAAAGGACTGGCGGACAGAGAACTATCTGCCCCACAGAGGGAAAGATGTGCTTCCACTGCTTCTGTGTGATGATGTATATAGTCATAGTAGTAGAAAACATGAGAAAAATAAGCATACTTCTAGTCAAGTCCTACAATGACTTGTATCACCCTTTCTTGCACTGATCAGCTTGAGAGAAGAACCAACATCTGTTACTGTGGTCCTGTGAGCTTACAGAAACCCTCAAAGAGTAGCTGAGCTAAGCCATAAACTATCTCAGCAAAAAATTAAGTTGCAGAACAAATTCCTTCAAAAATGCTGATGTCTGGTGATCCAGGAGAGGCAAGCCTTGCAGCTAGAGCCAATATCTTCTACCAGACTGACACACTGACACAGTGAAAAGAAAAAAATGGTCAAGGCTTTTGAGAATGTGACCCCTCTTTCATACCAGAAAGAAAAGCAGAAAATTTTAGGGGCATTCCAAGGATGTTCTGCTACCACATGACAGGTGCTTATAGGTGAGTTACAGTGTTTGTTCAGTTCAGTTGTTAAAAATAAGACAAAAGTAGCTGCTCATGAGAGTATTCCTACCTACAAACTGAAAGCAAAGCAAGAAGAAACACTTGGGATGTACACACCAGGAGATTAGACTGGATGATGGAGCAGAAATCAGGGGACCTGGAGTGTATCATGTGCTTGACATTTCTGTGGCATGTGTTGCATGGGTGCTATCACTTCACCATGCTGCCCTTTAACCAGCATTGCAAATAGTAATGGGCATGGCTTTGCTGGCCTTACCCATGCTGTGCGGGTTCTTGTTAAGCCTTGGTTTCATACAAACTGACTAAAATAGGTGGGTTGAGGAGCAAGTATGTGGGGGCAGCAGAGCTACCCTAAATATTTTTACTGTAAAACATCAGGAAGAGTGTGAAGACAAGACATGACAATGTAATAGACTACTATATAGAAATAACAGCAGAACTAATAGGGAAAAACAGCAGTAAAGACAGTAATGAATACATTTTTCCAGTCGTGTTTTCATGTTGGAATGTTCAATATATTTCATTACCTGAACCCACTCAGTCCTGGCAAGGACTACTTTTCAAAGGCCCCAGGTGGAGACTGACCTGATCCTGATGCTGCAATTTGGCTTGCTCCAGCTGCAGCCTGTGCTGCTCCTGCAGGCTCTCCTTCTTGGTGTTGTACTCCTCCTGCAGCCGCTGCTCTAGATCTTGCATCTCCTCCTGCTGCTGCCTGCGGAGCTGCTTCCCCTCCTCCTCGAAGCGCCTCTCCAGTTCCTCCTTCTCGCTCAGTAGCTTCTTCCATCTTGCCGTGTTGAGGGCTATGGAGACAAGACCACACAGTCAGGCTCTGAACTGCTCAGGACCAAACAGTGGAATCGGACCCGTTTGTACAGCACTGAGCGCAGTGGTTCTTGCCAACTCTGGGACTTCCATGAAACCCAGCCAGCAACAACTTCTCACTGCCGCTTCTCTCTGTCCTGCTCTCTCACACACGCACACACATACACTCATGCACACATACATTTGTTTGAATAGAAGCACTGTCAGAGTACGCAAAAGCCCATGCAAAATTGGAATCTGAAAAATAATAGCAACAATAACAATAATAAATAAAACGCATAACTCCATGGACCTGCAGGGTGACTGACTGTCCCCTCCTGGCCAGCACAGTCTTCAATCCACAAACTGAGGCTTTGGGGTTTTTACTTTGCCTTGGATATAAGAAACCGCATGTGAGACAAGCACTTGATGCAAAGCCTTTCAACTGGAATGTAAGATTTTTCTTATTTCCTTCTCTCAAGACATAGTCTTGGCTAAGTCCCCACTTCCAGTGCAGGAAGAAGCTGCCTGGGCTCTTGAAGAGCATCCTGTGCCATGTTATGCAAGGGATACGATTGGCAACTTGACCAGGAGAGGGACTGCATCTCATACTTCCCATTTTCCAGCTGTTAGAAGTTGCTCACCCCATAAACCTGTATTTTGCACCAGCTCCAGCAAGGACCACTCAAATCCATCAATGCACACATGTTTAAAATACTTTTATATTCAGGCCACTCTCTTGTGTGCTTAGTGGAATCAGAAAGCACAAAGGAAAGGCTGATATTGAAGGAAATCAGAAAATGTGAAATTTTTACTCTAGAAAACTAACCTAGTGACTGTGTCTCAGAATTCACAACCACGTCTACAACTGTTTTCTGACAGTTCCATCAAGTCAAGTATAATCATTCCATTTCCCCATTTGGTTCCTCACCTATATTGTTTCCTAGGACTCAGGAAAGCAGTGTCGCAAACACTGTGTCTTCAGCCTTTTGCTTTGCTAAAGAACACTTGCAATAAACCCAGATACTGAAGACTTGATGCAAGTTGAACAAGATCAGCCAGACTACACTTAGAGAGCAAATCTGCTCACTTGTAAAGACCCACCAGGTAAGAAGTGATTAAAATCATCATGACCATAATATTCAGAACACTAGAGAAGGAGATATGGGTTTCTAGATCTTCTTTCTGATTCAGACCCATAGCCAGTTTGGAAAGATGATCAGCTTTTGAAGAGTCTGTACAGTTATCCTTCCTTTGCTTTTCAAAATGCATGTGCCACGCACAGACCTGTATGACATTATAAACAAGAGAGCTGGAAGCAGCTGTCTCCCTGATGAATGCTTCAAAACCATATTTATCCTATGACCATGTATTTGCTCAATATCTGGCACCCTGCATGTTTTCCTGTCTCTTTCTACTATGGTGTCAGACTGTGCTCATCTTTTCCAGGATAGCAACAATTTGTCCAAGTTACCACTTCTGTCCCCACAGCTCATGTTAGATGCACCCATGCAAGATAGTTTGGGCTCCCAAACTAACCATTCCCTTCCTCACATAGCTATTTTTCACTCTTTTTAGAGCTCTGCTTCCACATTTACTGGACACCAATATCCAGATTTGCTCAGTATGTCCAGACAGGCAAACACTACTGGGGTCCTGTTCTGATCCTGGTGTTTTCTGGAGCACTATGAGGGACTCTGTGTCCCTTTCAAGCTCTCTGCTCCTTGCAGAAAGAGAGTGAACCAGTGAGCTTAGCACCTCAGCGGCAGCACATAGAAGGCTTTCCCACCTGCCTCATACCCAAAATGGAATGGTACAATTTATATTTTATATGATCATTAGCTGAAATGTCTTCTCTCCTGGCAGTCTGGATTATAGCTCTAAACCCTCTCTTTTGCTTTTTGCTTTTTTATTTTCTTTGGCATGTAAAGTGACCCCAGAGCAGGAGGGGTTATGCTTGCAGCTTTGCCTTCAGTAGAATTCAAACTTACTCAAGATTTAAATTGGAGCTGTAATGAACTTCATCTCTTTCCAGCCTCTCTAATGAGATTACCCAGCACACAGGAAGGACTGGGCAAGGAAATAACATGCTCTAACCAGAAGAAAGTCGATCTGAAACAGTTACTGTAACCTGAAACATAAGATTATTTGCAAATCAAACATCGATGCAGGTGCAAAATGGAAAGAAGAGGAAAGCAGGAAAAGTGTGCTTGCATAGTGTGTTCCCCACACACCCAACAATGCTATTTGAGGTAGAAAATGAGGCCATTGCCCAGCAAAATTTGCCCTATACTAAACATAAACCACCTCTAATGCAAAGGAATGATCCCTACCGTAAATCTCAGACTAAGACAAATGAGGCTGAGGACCGAAGTGGCGAGGAAAAACTGAATCTCTTCTTAGTAAGGAGATGGACCTTTGGCCCTGGATCTACTAGGGCAGATATAGCAGAAGGCAAAACTCATGCAGCCCCAAGGGCCTGCAGCTCTCCTACCCGCCTGGGGAGCAGGAACCAGCACGGGAGAGCCTGCCTTGCTGGAGTCAACACTGAACCAGCTGTGGCTTCCACAGCTGGTTCTGGTTAAACAGCTGTCACCTCCAGCAGAGACCCCAAAACAGATGCCTGAACAGAAGATTCGCTAATGTCACTGTAAAACATTGAATTTAGCTTTCAGGCATCAGCATAAGGATACTGCTAAAGTGAGCTGCTCTTGGAGAAAAAGAAAAAATCACTAAAAAATGTTTTATGACTGTATTACTGACATGGAACAAGACAAGCAAAGCAAAACTACTATTGGCTGCTATCATGCAGAGTGACACCCTGGTTTTCTTTTTCCTTCTCTCTAGGTATTTCCATTGCTGCTTACAGGGTGAAAATGACTCTGACATAACATGGCATTTCCTGGGATGACAGTGTGCTGGGCTAAATGAGACTGGCTACCATTGCCTTTCTACTCCCTGAGCACCAATTGGCTTTTAGAGAGTGCAACAGATGAGCAAAACCCATTTCAGGCTGTGATGGGAAGGTGAGAGAAAGGTAGATACTCTTACTGGACTGACCCCCTCACCACCACAAATACAGTCTGAGACGCAGTCCAATCTCCCAGTCCCTGTCACTTTGCATTCAGGCGGGTAACTCTTGTGGGAACTGGGGGGCTGGTGTCTTGTGGCCCCACAGAGGGACTGTTTGTTTCTGACATGACAAATGGGCTCTTCATCATTTAGGCTCTTCTTCCTGAACCTTGGCCCCAGGTTTACAGACAAATCACAGTCAGCACACTCAGGTTAAGTGTCCTCTCACTGGAAGGCATATCCAGAAGGAAATGGCACACAGGCTTCAGCTTCCACACTCTTGTGAATACAGATACTACAAATTTTAAACCTCATATCTGACCGTCTTCCCTTCATCTAGCTTTTTATGCATCTCCATACCTCCTCTCAACTCACTTCACGTGCCACTGGCCTGCAGCAAAGAAGCAGATATTCTGATATTTAATTTCCATTAGTTTGAAGGAAAACAGCCCATCTTCAAAACCTCTTTATTTCAAGAGACTCAGTGTTGCAGTTGAAAAGTGCTTGTATTTACAAAGATTGGTGCCTTGAGTGTAAAATGACTGCTTGTCATGTTTTTGTAGCCTTGCTATTTCTAGCAAAATACATGAGCAAATCTTATTTCTTAGAATAACAAATCCCTCAGCGTTTATAGAGGCCAGATTCCTTCCGAGGACTGGAAAGGGAGAATCACTTTCCCATTTCACCCATGCTGGTTTCAGACGAGGTGTGATACATTCACAGCAGTGCTGGGGGTAAAAGTGACAGTGTTGTCCAAATCTAAATATTTTGCCTGGCTCCAGAAAGATGCAGGTCTCCTTAAGCTATTTTGCACGTGCTCCATCACTGCTGTTGTTTCAACAATGGTTTTATTTACCAAAAGAATTTTCCTTAAACTTATATTCTGACTTTTTTGAACAGTGTATTCTCTCTTGCAGCTTCATTGCTTTGTATAGCAGGATACCGCAGTACCTGTTGAATTTAACAAAAACTATGTGTTTTCAAACCCAAGCACATTCAGCACCTAAATTGTAACTCTGAATTCAGCTAGTGCCTAAATAACTAAATGTTAGACACACTGCCTGTATCAGCCCTGGCTACTCCAGGCTTGATTTATTGGTTCATTCAGGCATTTGCTTCAGTGAGTCTGACATGGTGAATTCACACATGAGAAATCAAGAATTTCTGATCAAAACCCATCCTGTTTAACTGGACTGGTTATTTTTAAATTAATGAGCAATTACTTATCAAAGTGACTGGGATAAGTCAGAACTAAACTCCGTCGTAGTCAAACTATCATGCTCTGTAGATTTTCCCTAAATTTCTCATAGAAACACCTATGATTGCTGTTGTCAATTAATTTGCATGAATCTTGTACAATATTGTCCAACATACAGATTCATCTGACAGTGAGAGCAAAATACCCATCCTACAGCACAGTTGGGCTCCATGTCCCCAGTGGCATCCACAGCCCCAGTTTGAACTGCTTTAGAGACAGCAAAGAACTACACTGATGAGAAAAGCTCTCATGCACAAGAAATTTGACTTTCACCTTGTCCATGGATTTAAAACCTTGGTTGTTTCACAAAACTTAGTTTTATAATTTTATACCAAAGAAAACAGACTGCCCAGAAATTTTTGACTTACACCAGAAAACACAGACATTTACTCTCCATGTATATGGATATATACTAAGATCTGTACTGCTGATGAATTTTTCCACATTCTGCTGAAGTGCAAAACCTGCACATGTTCATCTTTTAGTTCATCGCTACTGGGCGTCCTTCAACCTGGCCACGTCGCATCTCAGGGTTATACAGAGAGGATTACCTTCACCAAGCAGTTGACCAGACAGCTGTGTCACTCCTAAAGGGCCTCTGCTCAGCATCTCGGTGTCTCACAGAGTGGTGGCTTGCTCAGGAAGAGCTGGCCTCTAATGGCTCTCCATGACACATGCCTACAGCACCACTGAGGAAAGGACTATCTCACACCACCTTTCCCCTTTCTGAGAGAGCCCATACATGTCTATAGCTTATCTCCTCTCTGAAGTAGCACAGCTCAGCCTGCTTTTCTGGAGTATCTGGGGTTCTTACCAAAACTGTCTTCATGTATGCCACCATGACCCAGTTTTGGGCAGAGGAAGTGTCTGTTGCTGCATGTGAATGGGCAATGGCAGAGGGCAGGCAGCACAGTGATCTCCTGTTATTGAACATGCTGCTCTTTGACCCCCAAACAGGCAGGCACTTACTTACATCCTTGGCAACATTCTCCAGCAAAACCACCAGGGATTTTTATTCATTTCAGCTGTACAAACATGGTGTAATTGGAAGTGTAACTCTTCATCTCCAGCACTGAACCTCTCTGTCCTTCCCATGTCACTGCCACTTAAAAAAGCACTCATGAAAATGAGCAAACCCAACCTGCAAAACTGAGGTAGGGCTTTCAAATGAGAAGCGGGTATTGAACAGAGAGCTTCAGATATGCCCCACCTAAAGAATGTACCAGTGGCAACAACTTCTCTTTGAGAGCTGTAGAAATCACAGGATGGAAGAAAGCAGGCACCAGGGAATAACTGGAAATGCTGTTGTGACATTCCTGCAGTATACATTGGCCATGGGGACAAAAAAGCTCTCTGTGAAACGACAATCAGCCAAATGATTTCAGAGGGGCACAGCAGGGAGCACAAGCTGTTGGGCCTAAGGAAAGGGCTATGCTCAGGTTTGGTGAAGTGGGTTGTTACAGGCGAGGTGAAGACAGAAGCACAGGGAGGATCTGCAGTTCTGCCAGGGGTTTGGCCTAAGCCTCCCTTTGCCAGCCAAGTCACCCCCTGGCCACATGGCACAATCTGTGGTTAATGTGTGACTCAGCAACTGGGCTCCTACATGCTGAGATGGAAAGCTGAGAGGTCTCCCTATTCGTAACTTCAGTCATCAGAGGTTCAACACCTTTTGTTACTCAGGGTGTCCCCTGCCCCAGTAGTCCTCCTCTCTATTTGCCCTGTGGTAGACGAACCCTACATCACACTCATTATGGGGAGATTTGAGCCCAGAAGAACTCAATGTGTTGACTGAGGCCAGAGCAAAAGCTCACCTTCTCTCTCAGGAACTGCAATATCTTTACATGCTCCCTGACTCCCCTGTCTAGATCAGAAACCAAATGGAAAAGTAATGCATCCAGATACACAGAGAATACACAGATCAAATGGGACACATTGCTCTTCTTGTCTCAACCAGGAAGAGACCTCAGAGATATTAATAAGCAAATTCTGATCTTGGTGTCCTTCAGTTTGTACCCAAACTGCAAACCATGCAAAAGTTCCTAAGTAAGGGATGCATTCCCAGTCACCATGCACTGCAAAGGTCCCAAGTTCCCACTTCTCATCACTATGCTTTCTCCTTGGCAGTGGTGGAGTTTGAGAATGGAAGCTATAGATTTATGAAGAACAATTTCGCTGGTAAAGATGATGCACAACTAGCTCCAGCATGTGTGGTGATGGACCCATCTCCACAGCAAAGAGGTAAAATCACAGTTCCTTGCAAAGCCACGAAACCTCTGGCCAGTAGGCTTCAGAAGATATTTCATAACATGCATGCAGGTTCCCCAGGATCAGGTCACAAGTAGTAATAATAACTGACTTTGTGTAAAGTGGGAAAAATCACTTTGTTGTTACTTTTCTTGTACTACTTACCAACTTCATCCCTGATCTTTGCAAGTTCGACTCCTAACTCCTTTATTTTCACAAGGGCATTTTCATTCTGTTTAAGGAAAAAGAGAGAAAAGTATGTATAGTCCCCAGATTTATCCCAGTAAGCACTTTCACATGTTCATTTAGTAAAGCAGATTAGATTGATTCCTCAGATTTTTATTTTTTTTTAGGGGAGGAGAGTGGGATTATAATGAATTCATTCAGTTTTTAAATCACGCTTAGGAACCATGACTCACTGGCTACAAATACCTTGTATGTCTATGAATACATGTATACACACTCATGTGCCCACGACAGCACAGAATACTCTATTTACTGCCATGTATCTAAAAATACATTTGTATTTTTATATAATTTTTTGGTCAATCTGTGTACCATTTATGGCTGTACTATATGGGCAAGACTGATTTTTAATTGTGTTAGAAGCCTTTAATCTATTTATGCCTCTATTTACCTACCTCCAAACATAATATTATGCTCACACAGTCAAATTTGCAGAGCAGATAGCTGTACTCACAACATTCTAGGCATGGTGGGCATACCCACACAGACATCACTAATAACCTGATGTTCATGCCTATTTCCACATTTATTCCTGTGATTTTATTATCTGTGAAGAACAAGAGCTTCCGTGACTAGTCTCAAAAGATATCTGAATACTTAAGGAATTAAAATGCATGAGTTGGCTAAAGGAAAATTAAAACATATTTACATTAGCAATACTAAGGTGTTATTAATAAAATGGAAGGACCTTGACAGCAGATATCTGACGAGTGCTGCGCAAAGTGACAAAGAAAATTCTTAGGAAAATCTATTGGAGTTTGTTTAACTACAATAAATGCCAGCATAATGGTTCAATCATATGGGCACTTTAAATTGGGATGTATCCTGAATCATATTAGGAAGAAGACAAAAGAATGTATCCTGCTGGGAAGTTCACTAATTATTAAGAAAACTAGATCAGGCTTCTATAAATACATTCCAGGTTAGAAAAGGTCAAGAATCCTTAAAGGACAGTACAGAAAAATTATATTCAAAAGAAAAGGTAGTGCAGTAGTAAATTGAACTAAAAGGAGCCCTAGAAACAAAATCTTTCAGTAATAAGCAAGCATGCTAATAAAAATCTAGGACACAAAAGGGATTAGTTTGGCAGCAGGATACATAGCAGATAGGGTACCAAATTACTTCTATATTACAGAAATGAAAGTGGAAAAATATTTCCGATCTTAATCTGTTTATTTTTCCTGCACCTAATTTTTAACTCTGTTAAGAGAACTAACACAGCTTTATTTCTGGTAGTACCAGAATAATGGAATCTGGAATTTAAATTAATCCTTTACATATTGCCCTTTGGGGATGATTTCCACCAGATCCAAGGGACACACTTTCCAGAAAGTTTGCTGTAAACAGAGTGATAAACTGAGCTGATTCAAGAGCCTTGAGAGCCTGAGGAGGCCCATGGGGCATCTTTCTTACTCAGTTATGGGAAGAAACCAGGAATGCAAGGCTGGGCTCCTCCAGGCAGCTCCATACCCTGCTGAGTAATGCACGTGGGGCTGTGTGCCAGGACTGCAGAGTGTCCAGTCCAGACCAACTGCATTAGGCTCAGAATAAAACGATGTGGGGGGTTTTGTGCTTTTATTTTTTTTCCTAATTAGTAAAAAAGTTATGAAAAAAAAATAAAATTAAAAGATCCAGATAAATACAGCCTGGTATGTTAAAAAACAGATACCTTCAAAAAGATACCCAAATCAGCAGCCTTAGAGAGATAAAGTTTCCCCTTTTAGAGACTACCACTGTATCTGCCCATGCTGTTTAACTCACTGGCGTCATTTTAAGAAGTGTTCTTGATGGATTGCCAGCACTGGTGCCCTTGAAGGCGAGAGCACAGGAATATACTGGATGCGGGACTTGCAGATGGGGAGCACCCACTCAAATTACCAGCTCCCACTCTTTGAAACAAAAGCCATTTAAGCAAGGAAGCTTTGCACAAATCTTTGCCAGAACCTACAGATAAGCAGAATTCAGTGGGATTGTTACTATTATATTTACACGAAGAGCTCTAAAAGCAAGTAAAAAAAAATCTTATCCTAGGGAAAAAAGGTTTTTAGAATTTTGATCCCCCCTAAGAAATATTTCAGACTCAATTTTTTACATTATGTCTTATCTTACCCTTGAGGACACTTGGGGTGGGACACTCCCCAAAAGTCTGGAGAATTGCCATGGTGCCAGCTTAAAAATGCTATCCCATAAGCTCCAGCATGGATGCCAATCACCCAGGACAGCTGGCCTCATGTCTGCCTCCCACCACACTGGGGTCATGGTTTACAGAGCAGCTCCTGGGTCTCTCTCAAGCAGCTGGTATTGACACAGCTCAGGTGTCTTTGCTGTCATTTGACTGCCCTGCCAATACTTCTTGCATTATATTTTATATTGGTTAGTATCCTGTCTGCTCTTTGGGATCTCATATTTATGCCTCATGGGAGGTCAGATGTGCAAGGGTTGCCCTCAGTGCCAAGGCCTCAAGTAGTCCCTCTTTCTGAGTGTTCTTCTAGAGAGCAATGGTACATGAGTCCTCATCTTCCTCTTCTGCAAGAGAAGCAAGGTGAAGTTTTGGCTAATCATCGCATCAGCCTCATGGTTTCCTGGATGCACAGGGAATTTACAAAAATCCCTGACATGTTCTTTGACTGCAACCTACTTTGTCTGTGTAACATGATAGGTTCAGACTGCACGTGTTCCTGCCAGTGTAAACATGGCAGTAATGCAAAATGAAAAAGCCCCTCCTTGTTATCATCAGCGTGGCTCCGCAGATAACCAGCACTTCACTGTCAGTGTAACCAGGGAACTGGGAATGCCAGTGCTAAGGATACCAAATTTTACAGTAGAGCAAAACTGGATCTGACTTCAGAATGCAAAGCTATCAGGCTCAATGCTGATATATATCCAATGTCAAAATATCAAAGCAAAACAAAAATTCACAAGCACACGTGGAAAACTTTCCTGAAACAAATACATAAGAAACCAAATTAACAGGGTGTCCCATTGGGTTAATCAGTCTTCATTAATATTTATCTCAACAAAGCCTTTGAAAAAGAAGACAGGGTAAGCAGCTGCCCTCCCAAGAGTTTTGTGTCTAACAGACTCAGCATATCAAAGGAGATTTGTAGGGGTCCTGTACTAGGCCACTGGTTGGAGTTGAGCTTTTGAGGGTGAGCAGCTAAGGGCCAAATCCCACTTAGGTTTAAAAAGGTTCAGTGACCATACTAATGATACAGCTGTTTCCAGTCGGTGAAAAGGTCAGAGACACTGTAAGGAGATTGTGCAAATATACACCATTTCAGAGCAGCAGTTAAATTGCAAGGGAGAAAAAAAAAAGTCACTTTGATGTGATTTGGAACTAATTCTTTTCTGGCCAAAATGTGAAACCAAAAACATGGGGTTTGTACAAATTAAAATGTCGCATTTATTTTTCATGTATTTTTAGTGAATGATGGGTCTCATTTCTTGGAAAAATTATGACAAAGATCTTCCGTTGGCTGCATCCCAAGAAATTACTCTGTTACTGAAGTAATTTTTAAAAAATAAAATTACACTCATGACAGAGATGAAGGAAACCTTCTTCCTCATTCCTGAACTCTACAAGATAATGGTTGAGTCTTATGTCTGGAGTATGTCCCATCTCCTCAGACAGAAAGAATAGAATAGAATAGAATAGAATAGAATAGAATAGAATAGAATAGAATAGAATAGAATAGAATAGAATAGAATAGAATAGAACAGAATAGGTAGAATGATATATTTGCTCTGTGTTTAAACTACTGCTCTGCTGAATAGAAGACACAGTGGCAATTCTTTTTCATATAATGAACTTCATAACACTCAAACCTGCCAATATTTCTCCCGTGAAAGGCTCAATTTAGGACTGCATTTCAGTAAGTGAAACAGACACTGAAAATTTCACTTGTGTATTCTTTATTCAACTCAAACCATGCTGAGGATAGACTGAGGCATGACTTAAATTGGTGCAACATCCAAGTAGGTCCAGAAAACCTGTCATGTAGTCAGGAAGGTAGCCAGAGATGTAGGAAGGAAACATGAATGAATCCAATTAAATAACAGCAGCTAAAAGTTTACAGTGCAGTTCAGGAAAAAAAAACAACAAACACCACACCAGGATACTTTAGATATATGTGATGACCTAGAAAAACAACTTTGTAAAAGATGCCACAATATGAGTCTGAGCGTGGGCGACATGCTGGTGTTGTTCAAACAGATTAAGAAGAGAAGTAGTGATGAAGGCTTGGGGGCAGAGGCTGGACAGGGCTCCGAGCAAGCTGATATTACTGAAGATGTCTCTGCTCACTGCAGTGCTCTTGGACTTGGTGATCTCTAAAGGACCCTTCCAACCCAAACTATAGTATGATTCAGAGATTCTATGAAAGGCCCTGCTTTAGTTGCACAGACTTTCAGCTCACAGGTAGGTATCCTCAAGAAGACATTGTCAGGGAGACAGGTCAAGATTTTACTCTGGACCAGGAATAATTGTGGGATGGGGAAGCAGTGTTGAGGTTTGCTGTGGAGTCTCTCTCCTCTGAGAACTGCAAACTGTCTGAAAGATACTAATTAATTAGACATGCTAATTGTGGAGGTTTGGGTTGGCTCCCTGCCAAACTCAATGGCCAGCCACACAGATTCCCCCCCTCCCAAGAGAAAAGGAAAAAACCCAAAAGAGAATTGTAGTAGAAATATATATATATATATTCACATAGATTACAATTATATACAATCAAACACTATGAATCTACAGAATAAGAACCCCAAACAACCCCAAAAGGGAAAAAGGGGAAAGGGAAACGAAACAAAAATGGGTAAAACCAACAACAGATACACACACTCGTAAACTCAGGGAAAAGCTCAATAAGTAACTAATACAATAATTTCTCACCAAAACTCAAGACTTCCCTTAAGAGAAAGCAGGTCCTTCCCCTCCGCACAGCTGGGACACCAGTTTCTCAGATAGGCCTCAGCTCATATAGATAAGAGCTAAGCCAACACAGAGACCTGATGTCCTCCAAGCACACGAAAGGAAGAGAGATTGAGAAAAAACTTTCCCTTGTCTTATATACCCCTGATTACATGAAGGAATGGTGTGGAATATTTCCTTAGTTATAACCTGGTTACCAAGGAAGACCCAGACCAAAACCAAGAAAACTAATTCACCACATTAATTAATTAAACCTCCAGGTGTTTTTTAACAGTAAGTAAATAATGGTAGATCCATCATAGAAATGGGTAGGATCAGGCAAGGAACATCAGAAAATTGCCCAGAGCCACACTGGGAGTCAATCCCAGCTAGGAAGTAAACCTAGGAAGTTAACTTCCCAAACTGACATGTCTCTCCACCCTGTCACCTTCCATATTCACTCATATTCTAAGGTCCAAATGTATGTACAGTGACTTCACAAACACTTCTCAGTTCTTTGCAACACCTTCTAAAAATGCACGGCACACAGATGTTCTGTGGCATTTGTCATTAAAACTGTTCCTCCCAAATAGCTTTTCTGTATCCAAAGCTTTCAAAATATTTTAAAAATAAATAAATAAATAAAAACTGACCTGCAAATGGTGCTTAGTCACTGTTGTGCTTTATTCAGACATCCCTGTGACAAGGTCTTATAAATAATTGGAAAGAGAATCATATACATTGGGAATTCTCTTGTACCAATAAATATTTCAGATGATACTTGCAGAAGCAATAACTGAATCCCACTGCAGCTGATGTTCAAAATTATCTACAGTCTTCCTTTAAAAAAGAGGTGCTTTAACATTGCTGTTCAGTCAAGCTGGTTGTCAGGTAATCCTCCTTCATAACACTCCTCAAGTTTAGGCTAAAGGGATATCTAGGTTAAACCACCTGGATAACCCCCAGTGAGTGCAATTTGAAAAGTTTTATATTAACTCACACATTTTTTCTTAACCTGGTTAGTAGCACTTCTCAAGCTATATTTCAACATATTACTAGGTAAATGGGAGACACTATCAGTTTTTTCATTTCACAGAGTATATGAATATTTTAAAAGGCCAAACTAACAGAAAATACTTCATAAATATGTATTTCTGCCAAGATATTTTCTATCAAGCAAATTAAATACATATATTCATTCTCTCACTCTTCTGTACATACTTAAAATCAAGGCAAATTTCCAGAAGAATAGCAGGAAAAGCTATGTGTTTGAATTGTCCCACAACTTCTCTCTCACATACTACTTTCCTGCTGCCTGTAGCTATGTACTTACCTCTGCACTGGCATTTGTTACATGACCCATTCTGGTGCCTAGGATTTTGTCTGATCTAGATTCATCCGGACATAAGACAACAGGTAGTTTTGTCTTGTTTCCCTTCTCCTAGATTGGAGGATCAATCCTCTGTCAGAGAGGAGGATTGTTGGAGAGGTAAAACCTTAGGACAGCTAGAGGCTGAATAATCCCTCTTCAAACTTTAAAACTCCGTGCAAGTTTCCTTTATAACTTGTACTCTGCAGGGCTATTAAAAATGCATGAAAAGCGGAGCAAGATATCGAGCACACTGTTGCTACAGAAGATGCCAGAGGTCCCTCCTTATTTCATGAGCATCCAACCCTTACATTTAGACTGCAGGATAAACTTATGTAAGGCACTGCAGTGCATGAGAACGCGGCAGTTAGACCTGTCCCTGGCGAAGGGGAGATCACCACACTGTAAACAACCCGAGCATCGCTCCCCTCTCCGCCACCCGGGATGCGCACACGCCAGCGAGAAGCAGCAGCACAGGCTCTATCACGGCAAACCTTTCTTCCCTTTCGCTAAACGATAGAAAGAGGCAAAAGTACCGTCTCGTCCTCGCACCGAACGGGGGGAAAACACGTGGAGCAGCATTTGCCCATCCTGGCAGGACCGCGACCCGCCGGACCGCCACCCTCCGGACTGCCGCCAGCCTGGCCCGGCGCCGGAGGATAAGCCCCGGGTGGTGACACTGTCAGAAAGGGATGTCGCGTCCCCGCACGCCGGGGCCGGCCAAGGGGACTTGTCAACCCAGCGCGTCCCGGGACGCCGGGGGATGCCGGGGCCGGGGGCGCGGAGCCGGGCGCGGGGAGGGGGCGGTGTGGCG